>JAJHSJ010001260.1:0-54544 GCA_021015155.1 Magnolia officinalis | reverse complement strand
GTTTTTTCAGTTCGATTTTCGGCTTATGATTCATCCACCAGACGGTTAGGATCAGTTTTTCAGTTTGATTTTTGGGTTATGATTCATCTACAATGAGGCCAATGATTTGGGCGGTTTTGATTGGGGTGCATGCAGGTTGAGCTTACAGTTGCTGTATGCATGCATATGAGTTGTCAATACGCTGTCAAATTATATCAAGTTACTCTGTTTTTAGTTCAATGCACAGCATCAATGCTTGTGTTTCTGGTACTAAAAAGGTTGCTTACTGAGAGGGATGAAAGTGGGTCCTACAAGTCTGGTCAGAGTCCACTTTTGGCTGGATTGGCTGAGGCTCAAGGCCTATGGGGCTGGGCCCAGCTATAATTTTGAGGCCCAACAACTTATCTGACTGGGCTTGTAATGGCCCAACATGACATCGCAGCCGAGCCTAACCCGTTTTACACTATTAGGGTTGGTACTGTGGTTTTAGACTTGACAGAGTCATCTTGGACTCAGTCTGACCTGATCTGGTTCGACACTCGACTCAGGCAAGTCGGGCCAATACACCCCCAAAGAGGGAGAGTTCCGACTAGAGCTGTACACGAGTCGAACCGAGTCGAGCTTTGGCCCAGTTCAGCTCGGCTAGCAGGCTACCATGGCTCGAACTCGGCTCGGCTCAGTGTTCGAGCCTGACCGGGCCAGCTCGAGCCAAGTTCGAGTCAAGCTTTAGCTCACTTTCAAGCCGAGTTCAAGTTCAAGCCTACGAGCTGAGTTCGAGTTTAAGTTTTATAGTTTTTAATATATAATATATAATTTATTTAAATATATAAATATATATATACAAATATTTATACTAAGTGACCTCGATCCGAGTTGAATCTATTCCAACCGAGTCGAGTTGAGCTCGGTCTAGCTCTGGCTCGGCTCGAATTTTTTCGAGCTAAAAAAATCAGCTTGACTCGGCTTGAATCAGTTTCAAGCCGAGTTGAGTCGAGTTGAGCCAGTTAACCGAGCTAACTCAGTTCTTGTACAGCCTAGTCCTGACTCAACTCGAGATTGGATGTGTTGGTCCGAGTTGCCTGGTTGTTTAACCATGACCAGGCCCAGGCCTAGTTGCTGGGAAGCAGGCTGGCCTAGACCCAAGCATATGTATCTAGCTTATGGCTGAGCATGGGCAAGGCTCATCAGGCCCCCCATCTACAACCCTACTCTCTGATAAATTGAAAATCTAGATCTTAGATTAAATTTCATGAGCATCCATTCTGGGCCACAGATTTGTGGTCTGATTAAAGACTTGATAAGCTTTCATTCATGGCTGCATAATTGTAGTCACAAAACATTAACAATAAGGTCATGGGTTCAAGTACCCATTGTGGTGCGTGTGTTGAAAAAAATAATTAATTAAAAGGACTCTTGACCTGATTTGAAAAGAACCACTCTAGCATGACCTGCATGGGTGCATATGATTGCACGCGATATGATTGGCAGTAGCAGAGAGCCCTGTGGAGGAAATGTGCATGAGATCCTCATTCGTCAGCCTGAGAGCCCAAAAATAAGGCTGACCCAAAACTCAGGTGGGCCACACCATACGAAAATGTTTACTATCATGCGTAAACCCGTAAATTCAGTAGGCATGGCCCACATGAGTTTTGGAATAGCCTGATTTTTGGGGCTACCCATTATCCTTGTGGAGCACGTTGGATGGGTGGATTGGATAGCATATTTATGCCATGTTGGGATCTCAACCATTCCCTGTGGTATGGCCCACCCAAGCTTAGGATCGGCCTGAAATTCATGTACATCAGGTTGTTCCCGAGGCACACTAGTAATTTTTTTAATTTGGAAATTGGTCTTTTGTTTTTCCAGCACTAAGGAAGAGGGATTCATTACTTGGTGATTTTATTAAATACCAGCTGAGTCAATTGTCTACTTGGATCGATTCATATAAAACCGGATAAGGGACTCAGTAATCCGGCGTTTTTAAACCTAGGTGACTCGGCTGAGTTCCAACTTATGTCAGCAGGTTTTGAATGCTGCTGTAAATGTAATGCTTTATTCTATGATGCAGCATCTTAGGCAGCGGTTTTCTTGTTTCCACATTCTGTGGATCCTATACCAATTTGTCCACCAGGTGGGCCCCACCATGAGGATCCCTGCACAATCAGCTGTGGGTCCTTTGGCCAGGTGGTCCACAGTTCACGGAACAAATGGACAGGTTTTTACAAGCTGCCTGCTTGTTTATTCAAATTCGCCCACTTGATTAGTCGATTGGCCTGATTCTAGGATCATGGAAATACACCGATGTGACCCACCTGGTGACATTTGGATCTTACTCACATGTGCCATGTCAGCATGATACAGAGATTGAAATTGCAGATTGGATATTAACATTTCTATGTTTTTTTTTTTTTCCTTCAATTGTGAATAAACAGCAACCTGGCTACGATATCATAGCGCAATTCATAATCGGATACATCATGCCCGGGAAGCCGATCGGGAATCTGCTTTTTAAGTTCTATGGGCGCATCAGCACCATCCATGCACTTTCTTTCTTATCCGATCTGAAACTCGGCCATTACATGAAAATCCCACCTCGGTGCATGTTTACAGCTCAGGTATGCTGAAAACCTCTTCAACTAATATATGAAGTCTCTTTCTTTTCAATTTCAAAAGAAGAATGTAATGGATACTCACAAGGGTAGCCACCCTTATTCCTACTATTGCTAGAGTGTGTGTGAGTTCTGGGCCATTCATCTGGTGGATCCCACTGTGTATGTTCCATGGCTTAAAAAACAGCTGGTCAATTCGTGGGGTGGGCCACACCTTTATGGAAAACGATGTGCAGTTATAGAAAACGACCAGTGGTCAACAACATACACATAACTGGTAACCTGATCATCTGGGTCTTGAGGTAAGGCATGGTGGACCCACTAGATGAAGGCATGGATACCATGGTTTAAGAACTTTAAAAAAAACTAGACTCAAGTCGCCTGAGTTGACTCACACTGACCTGATTTCACCAAGGAGAGAGACTTTATTTGGTCACTACTTGGTCAAAACTCTAGAAAAACTTTTTAAAAATCAACTCCAGAGAACCTTCATGGGGATGTTAGCAATGTGTCCAAAGCGTTTGACTGACAGATGGCGCACCCCATTATCAATCAGGGCCGTTCATTCAATGGTACCTTTTGGAGCAAGCCATGGTGTAAGAATCATGCCAATCAGTTGATCCTAACCCTATGAATGAGGCCATTTTGTTCCAATTCTGTTTTTTTATGGGCCACAGATCGCATGGTTGGAATCATCAAATCAAATTGCTACTGGTGGAATCGTATGCAATTCAAAGTGGGATCTATCGGATAGATGGTTCAAAATGATGATTGGACGTATTTTGTTTCTCTTGTCAATCTCGACAGTCCATTTTCCATGCTGTTGGTCGGATGCTTAGGATCACATGATTGGCCTGGATTTTGCACCATGGCTTGTACCTAGTTGCATGCGAGTCACAAATTGCATGGTTACTTGGTTAGAATAATCAAACCAAATGGCTACTGGCGGAATCATAAGCAATTCAAAGTGTGATCTATCAAATAGATGGTTCAAGATGATGATTGGATTGATCTGGTTTCTTCACTCAATCTTGACTGTCCATTTTCCATGTTGTTGATCGGATGCTCAGGATCATACAATTTGTTTTTATATATATATTTTGTGCTTTTAAACTATGCTGGATAAATCACACATTAAGTACGGTTTGGTAGGTTAATTTCAGTTGTGTAATTCCATCTACTACTTTCGCAGCTAGCCGGGACGGTACTTTCAGGCACTGTCAACCTTGCAGTCGCATGGTGGATGCTTGGGAGCATCGAGAACATCTGCGACGTCGAAGCTCTCCATCCAGAAAGCCCATGGACTTGCCCAAAATTCAGGGTCACATTCGACTCATCCGTCATATGGGGCCTCATTGGACCGAGGCGGCTGTTCGGGCCCGGCGGAATGTACAGGAACTTGGTCTGGCTATTCCTAATTGGAGCGGTCTTGCCCGTGCCCATTTGGATACTTAGCAAGATCTACCCGGAGAAGAAATGGATTCCGTTGATCAACATACCAGTTATCTCCTACGGTTTTGCAGGAATGCCACCTGCGACTCCCACCAACATCTCCAGCTGGCTCATCACAGGGACCATCTTCAACTACTTTGTTTTCCGATACCGGAAAGGGTGGTGGAAGAAGTATAACTACGTTCTATCGGCGGCATTAGACGCCGGGACGGCGTTCATGGGTGTTCTTCTGTATTTCGCACTGCAGAATCAGAATGTGAGCCTGAAGTGGTGGGGCACCGATGTGGACCATTGCCCATTGGCTAAATGCCCGACGGAACCTGGCATTTCCGTAAAAGGGTGCCCAGTTTTCTAGCCATCGATTTACATATCACACGGATGTGACCATGCAGATGATACATGGTGAGGAGCTTACTATTATCACATGCATAATCTCACACTCCATGGGGCCCGTCGTAAACGTGTGTCGGGAATGCTTGTCTCGCTGGCCAGATCATGGGCGGTCCACTATCTAAAAATCACACCAAGATGATCTTAACCATTGGGTCAAGGAGTTGGTCTGGTTAAATAAGGTTGGCCAGCTGATGGAATTCAGTGTAGACAATTTAACTTCGAAATAACGGCTAGGATCGTCAGATCAGTGCTGTTTTTGGGCTATGGCCCATCTATGATATGGTCCACTTGATGAACAGTCTAGATGTAGGATACTGGTAATGCATGTGACCTGTGAGCTGCTCACTCTGTTGAGAGAATGGTACAGTGAGATGGCTGCCATTTTCAAGTGTATTGGTAACAATGCAACAATCCTCTGCTTACTGAAGATTAGTTGTGAAGAAATGATAGTAGAAATCTATACATAGTACAGCTTTTTCTTTTTCTTTTTTTTTTTTTTCTTTTTTCATGTGGGACCCACCAATGATGCATTTGTGGAATCCAGACCGTGGATCTTGTGCACCTCCTCTTGTTCACCGCACATCACAAATGCTACAGGGAGAGATGGATGATCACGCCCAATATCTATATATTGAAATGTTGTGGCCCACCTGTGTTTTAAACGGTCTGATTTTCAGGGTCCCTTCATCCTGGTGGGGCACGACCAATGAACGGGCTAGATGGCATATACACAACATGGTCGACCCTGCCCAACTGATGTCCCCCATTGTTCCCTGTGGTGTGGCCCACCTGAGTTATGGATCGGGATGGATTTTGGGATACAGGCCTAACAAGGGGTCTGTATCTTTTCTAAGCCCACTCGCATGCAATCACACGTGTGACACACGTGGTATTTTCGGTTACCGGATGTGATGTAGTAGAGCCGCTCGAATTAGAGAACATGGTGGAGCCATCCGTCGAGACAATGTAAGTGGTGCATCAATCGGGTCCAATCAACTAGTGGGCCATATCATGGATGGCTCTAATCCTATCCATCCAAATCCGGGTCTGATCTGATAATTGATAAAATGCCTATTTCCCAATGGGGTTTCCCTAATTTATCCAATGATAAAGTGGGCCACACTTGCATAAAGAAATAGACATTTTAAAGGAAAGAATCCAACGGTCTACATTCAAGATGGATGGATTGCCTAACCAAGGATTACAATTGCATATTGGTAAGATACTAAGATATGATGCGTCTACATATAAAATATAAAGTTGGGCGGGTCCCGGATTGGGCTGGACTTGACTTGGCCCGGCAGGTTGACGACTCTAATTAGAAAACGCGTTGTGTGAAGGAAACAAGTCCACCAATAGGATAATCCTTGCCATCCGGGCAGGGTCCAATAGTTGAACGGTCCAGATTTACAGATAAAAGTGTACACATCCTCCAGAGCTCCGCAGATAATACTCGCAAGACCGTGTCAAGAACGTTTCACGTCGCCCTCTGCATTGGAAGGCACTGGCTTTCTCCTTCTTTGCGTAGGCGCCTGTAATATCCCACTCCCCAACTTGAATCCGTACATGTAGGGCTCATTTGAAATCTCTGCTGTCCAATTTTGTCTTTGGATCCATTGAATGTGGACTGTTGCTACGATGTTAATTTCCTAGTATCTTTAGGATTCAATCAAACACGAGGTCACACGTGTTAGCAAGGCCTGTATTTTGTTAACGTGTGTGATTAGGGAAATGAGGGTGTACCAAAGTTGTACTTAACTCAATGTTCGAACGCCGGTTCCCGCGCTCAGATGGACTCATTAAGACTGAATTCTGGGACTCAATCGCCCTCTCAACTACGGTTGCAGAAAAATAAGACTTTGTCCTCAATGGTTTTTTTTTAACCTCGTGTCTCTAGGACTTTTTCTTTCATTAATAATTGTAGCCAAAATATATTTCTCGTTGAATAAACTAAAGTAGACTATGCAAAAAATAATGTTGATTTTTATTTCTTTATGAATTAATGTTCATTATAATCGACAAAGTAACAAATAAAACTAGAGATAAAAGAAGAGATAAATACCTGAATCGTCCATATGGCCAAATGATCTAGGTGAATGGTCAGTAGGATGTGACCGGGGTGTTTAATCTTTCAAGTAATGACTCGATTGATTGGAATTCGACGAAGGAAGGTTGTGGATATTTATCTTACTTCTAAGCGTACTGTAGCGATAGCACTAGATATTAGCGATCTAACCCAAGACTATACTTGGCTATGCTAAGATTAAAAAAAATAAAATAAAGGTAATGGTAAAGGCTATGAAGATAAATGTGTTTAGTGTCGATTGGGAGCTCTTTATCACGTTATCCTTTTATAGTTTTTGGAGGTGGAAAATCGTTGGATTTCCTTATTGGTTCAAGATTCTTCACAGTCACGGCTTTTTATATTCTCTTCTTAAGGGAGACCTCATGATATCAGAAATCATTTTCAGACCTCTTGCCAGCATGGCTAATCCATGAACCTTTAGAACTCTATCTCATCGGATCTGGTTGGGTCACAAATTGTGTTTAGATCTCCACCTATCATGACATTGAATATTCGTGGAAGTGGTGGAACCGGTCTCATTGAATCCGGATGAAGACCCAATCCATTAGCTCTCATCCACACATATATTGGTTTGATTTTTGAATCTTTGTAATTGTTGCGAGAGCTCTGAATGTCTCTAGAAAGATTTCCCATTTTGGAAGGATCGTGAGGGATGACCTTACCTATTAGTGCATCGGTTTTGTTAATGATCTGAGTCGGTGTCCTGAGTCGGTTGAGCCTCCATTGGAAGATATTGAAAACCGAAAACTTGAAAACTTTAAACATCAATGTTTGAAAACACATGTAAAAGTGATGTGCCTTGGTAATCCCAGCCCTAGACCTATTTAGGTAAAAAATAACATACCTTAAATGACTTGTTCCATATAAGAAAATCCATTGCCGGCTAGATCATGTGCAAAAGGAAGATAAACCATATGCATAAGTTCAATTGAATGTCTTTCGCTCGATCAATTGAAGATGGTCGAAATAGTTGAACGAACTTTTTGCTTATTTCATAAAAGCCTTGATCGATCGACATATCAAGTTCGATTGATCGAAAGTGCGCAAAAGTGTCTTGCAAGCTTTTTGCCTTATAATTGAATTAAGTTCAATCAATCGAAAGGGTCGCTCGATCGATCAATATTAGCCATTATAAATCTACTAGAGCATTATATATATATATATTATATATATATATATATATATATATATATATATATATTAGAAACTAGATCTTCGTGGACATGTTGATTTTGAGTGAATTAAAAGCCCCAGTATGTTCCAGTACTTCCCAACACTTCTAGGCTATCGCCCAAAGAGATCCATGCATTCTTCATTGTGATTAATCAGTCTAACGAGCATTCCAAGCTTCATTTAATGAAGAACATGTCATCTTGCATTCTCCAGAGTTTAGACACTGCACCCATAAGTAAATCTCCGTCTAAAAACCATTTAAGTAAATCCCCACTTACTACTATCACATAGTTATATGAGATTCAACCTCTTTCCCGTTACCTTGGTAGCCTCATTGGAGTATCAAGTGCAAGGTAGCCAATTGTTTAAAGGTGAATGAGATTGCCATCAAAGTTGAGCTTGGCAAAGAGGTCAATCGCACAAGCAAGGTACTTGATGTGCTAGAAGAGGTGAAAGGCCTAACCAGCTCTGAATTTCTCGAAGTTGATCGGATCCTGAGTAAGGACAAGTCACTTGCGTCGTTCTTTGTCAGTCTTCGACCTGAGTGCCGAATGGAGTGGTTAAAGAAAACACTCCGTGATCACTTTGGTGATGGAGGTGTTGGATCTGTCTGACAAGTGTGGTCATTGCGTTTGCTATGGTTTTTTCTTTATCTAGGCATGTAATAACTTATATTGTTGTGATTAGTAGGGCGATCATGTCCCTTGGGTGAAAGACCCTAAAGCTAGTAAGTAGGGCAATCGTGTCCCTTGGGTGAGAGACCCTAAAGCCAGCATGTAACGTATCGAAAAAATCTGTAAAAAGACCCGAGTACCACCTCAGGCAGAAATCACTAAGGACCGAATCCTTTAGAAATTAGACGAAAATTAATTAAGTATTAAACTGAATTAATTGGTAGATTAGCTTGAACTGCTTTATATACGAACTGCAAGACCCAAAACCAGTAGAATCGCTAACTCTACATTACCTAAAAACCTAGGATCAATCTCAAAACCCAATTGCTCTCGGGAGCAGCTTGAAACTCCGTATCGGACCCGGACCGCGTGTCGAAAGTCCGATTAACACAAAACTATACGATTATGATCGCTTTATTGGGCTTGACAACCATCTTGGAAATCAAGTCCTAATGGTATCCAGAAGCGCACAACTTGAGCCCGGAGCGAAGTGTATGAGAAACGTGAATATCTTTAGAAAATGAACTCGAACTTAAGTAAATTGGGCCGTTCGCTTGCAGGACAAATTTAAGGTTTCAAACCGTCAGATTCTAACTCAACTACACCCTTGGATCAGGAAAATTTCCCTACACATGTTAGTGCACTTGTGGCCCTGATCAAGAGACGATGACCGTTGAATTGAAACTGGTCCACCGTGGTCGATCCGTAAATCCGATTAGACCAAAAATTTAACCCGACATAGATCCATTGTTAGGGAACTTCCTCTGGACCGTATGCAGAAAATGGGCCTCCAGATGGGCTCCGTTGGCCCAAAACAGCCACCCTTTGGCTATATTCTAAGTATACCATGGCCCTGGGGCCATTGACATCAGTTCTGGGCCTATATAAGGACCTAAACCCACTCTTCTCTCATTACATACGAATTTCAAACCGTGAGGAGAGAGAGAGAGAAGAGAGGAAAAGAGGAGGAAAAGAGGAGAAAGGTGAGGAGAAGAGAGAAGGTGAGAGAAGGTGAGAGAGTCGCTGGGATCCGCTCTACGTGCTGAATCACCTCTCCCGTGTCACTACACCGGCAATTCCGATTCCATTGTTGGGTAAGAAATCCTAATCCTAACCTGTATAGGTATCCAATAGAGGAATTAGTGAAATAGCTAACCTATTTCATTGATTCAGGTAGCCGTCGTGTGTCGTAGACAAAGACGTGGTGTTCAAACTGAGTTCGATACGAGTATATCGACGAAAGGTGCGGACTATAAACGTTTAGGTTATGGTTTTCAAGGCTTTCAATGTCAGTAATGATTTATGACTAACTTGATTGCTATCACATATGCTCAGATGCGATGTTTTCCGTGTATTACATATATATATGAACTATGTTGATTTTAATGCATTTTATGTGTTTGTTGAAATGTTTGAGTGAATATGGAATTATGATTTGTGCTTGTTATGATTGATATTTGAGGATACATGATTGTTGAACTTGTGGCAACTCCCTTGTGAAAGGGTTTGCTATAATATCGGTTATAACTACTATATTACATGTATGTTGATATGTGTAGTCTAAGTGTTTGATAAAATGTCTGAATGAGAAAATGCTTGTTGAAATGTATTTAATGAGGGTATTGAGATAGGATTCTCAATTCCCTTATCTATAGTTACAGCTTCCTTTATGTAACCTATCTTACTACTATGTGATCTATAGATGAAATGCCTGTGTACGATAACATGTGTACTATTTGTTTGTTGAAATGCCCAAATGAGATTTATATTTAGATTAGTCGTCACATGCTATCTTTGATTATCACATGTGAATGCTATTGCTTGGAGTGTGATTGGGGCTACGATGTAGTCCAAGCAATCAGTAATGGTTTACTATCGGTGACCAAACTGTTTTAACCACGATGGATACGTTCGAGATATCCGAGTCGTACGGTGATTATCGACAGTGGTTAGGCCACGAGGAGTGCATACGCGCTCCATGTCGATTAATTCAACGTACAATCGTACCAGTCGAGCTTGTCAAGTAACCCGATTGACCAAATGTATATTCACCATGTATGGACACTACTGCTTGAATCTAAGGTACCACTTACCAGTGAAAAACCCGTTTAACCTTGGTACCACGATCCGCTAAGACTCATGAACCGGGCATGGTTGTATGGGACACCGTGGTCGAGCTGTCGGCTTACGCTGGAGTGACAAGTCTCCCCGTAGTGTCCAGTAAGCAAACCACACTCGTGAGCCGAATACGGTGGTATGAGACACTGTATTCGAGCTATCGGCCTATGCTAAGGTGACGAGCCTTTCCCGTAGTGACCTCGAGTATAAACTAAGGCCTACGCTAAGGTGACGAGCCTCTTTGTAGTGACCTGAACTTGCCTGTCCACTGCTTTTAAATCAAGGGTGACGTTGCCCTATAACTTGTTTGTCGTATGTGATTAACTAGGATTGATGACCCTAGATGGATCATTGTTTGGGTAAATGATATAAAAGGGAGGTACCTTCGCTTCTCGAACCTGTTATATGAATGGGTCTAATAAAGGACTGGGCTAGCACGATCATGCACCTCATTGCATGTGCCTTTGGCGTAGGAGTTGAGCACAGTGGAAGGGATGCATGCCGCGATCATGAGATGATGTCGCAAAGGGAGTGTAGGAGAGGGCATGCATCATTAACACATACCATCCTTGCATTAACCAGAGTACCTAGGAATACTTGTTGTATTGTTTTATCATTACTGCTTGACTGAATTGATAATATGTTAACCTTCGTCTTATAGTTCCACTGAGTTGATCACTTACTCCCACTCTGGAACGGTGTTTTAAAACACCAACCAGACTCTGTTGTAGTTTCAGGTGATGACGAGGCTTACGAGATGGGGCATGTCTTCTATGATGACGAGGAGGATTTCTCCTACATGCAACTCTCTAGCGGGTCTATGTAGACCTGGAGTTGCGCATTGGGGCTATAAGGATATGGATAGATGACATTACACTTCATCATTTTGTATATTTTGGAATTGTACATGTAACTATTTAACTTGGTGACATGTTCATACTCTGGGGACTTACAATCACTTATATGATTTATATACTTATCTTTCGCTTGCGTAATCCAATTGTCTCTGGAGTATGATATGCTAATTTGGTATAATCTCACTCATGTTTAATGCACTAATACGGACAACATTTAATCATCATTATCTATATTGCATAAGTGATGCGTTGGAACTCGGGAGTTGAGCTTCTACTCGACCCCCGATTTTCAGGGCGTTACACAGCAAGTAGGGCAATTGTGTCCCTTGGGTGAAAGACCCTAGGACCCACTGGATCCTTTGGAGTCTCCTTTGTGTACGGCGTATGAATACAATTGTGTGCGCGGACATACGTCAGAGGTACAACTGGATCAGTAGTCTGACCAGCTAATGTATAAATGGGTCAATCACCATGAGGTACCAATGCATGGGCGTTAATGCAACCATCCACTTGGGTACGGTGTTGTAAGAAATGATATAAATGTTATGAATATTCATGAAAATATTACATGCATTGCATTTTCACAATTCTGTTGCTTAAATTCATTATCTGTATTTTATTTTCCTTCATTGTTATAAAATTGATATCATCTGAACATGTTAAATTTTGGGTAAGAAATGAACCTACTGGGCTGTTATGCTCATCCTACTAAAAAAAATGCACAGGTGCAGAGCTGGAATACTACGAGCAGGCGGGCCTCTACTATTAGTTTTATTTTTTAGAAAATTAGGTTTAGTTTTAATTCAATTTTTTTTTTTAAAGGTTTAGTTTATATTCAAATTTCGATGTAGAAAGGGAAAACTATCAAAAGAGTTGAATTTAATAAACATTTCAGTTGTATTTTCCTTTAAATGACGTTGAATATTTATTGAATTTGATTGAATCATGTGGATTGTAATAAATAATTAAATATCATTATATTATAACTCACGAACCTTGGGATTCAGGTCCCGAAGACCTTATTCGGGTACCCGAATTTCGGGGCATGAAAGTTTTACCACCTCGACAACTTATAAAAAGAGCACACACTAATAAAATTGAGGCCCACGCTAAACATAGTATATCTTTACTTTACTTTTATCCTAGCATAGTATAGCCTAGTCTAAGGCATAGATCGTTATTGTCCAGTGCCACCACTACAATACCGTATGATTATATTAAATATCCACGACCCTAAGTTGTTGAATTCGATCAACTGAGTTCTTACTTGAACGATTATCTTCCTGGCACATTCTGTTGACCATTTATCTTGTTCCTTTGTACTTACGGACAAATCAGATATTTATCTCTCATTTTATTTATTTCTCTAAGGTTATTTTAATACTCTATCAATTATAATGAGCTTCATTCAAATATTAATAAAATTAATATTATTTTAACCTTATTTATTTATTTGTCCATCTTTATTTATTTTATAAATTATTTTCAATTATTAGTATAAGAAAATTTTAAAACTGTAAGGAAAAAAAAAAAAAAAAAAATCCATCATGGAGGACTCACCCTATCCTTTTACATATCCCCTTATCACTAATCACAACCAGTGGCATTTAGTCAAGTACAACTCAAACACACCCAAACCTCATGATCACACATAGAACTCATATAGGCCCTTAATCATATAAATGGCCTTATGTTTGATTGAATTGCATAAACAAAATGTGGCTAATGGAAACTTTGCGGGTCTTTACTCATGGCTTGGTGTTAGACTACTGGGAGTTTTAACACTAAGGTCATGGGTTCAAGTACCGATATTTGCATGTGTGTGGGTGCATGTGTAAATTTAAAAATAATAATAATAATAATAATAATAATAATAATAATAACTTTATAATGGTCACACAAGTTTTGTATGAGTATGATATTTTTACTCGTTGTTTGTCAATATTATAATAACCCTATGAATGGATTGGATAGTCTATAAACATCATGGTCAGCTCCATCAAGGTTTCAACCGTGCATGATTGCATTCTCACTGTATAATGTGGTGTGGCCCACGTGAGTTTGTCTTGCAATATTGTGGTTTTACAAAAGTGATGGACGGAGTGTATTTGCCCTGAGAATCTCTGTTGGCCCCACAGGAAGAGGCAATCCACGGTGGACAAAGACACCCTAGTGGTGCATTTAACCTGGATTGCATTAAGGGCCCGTTTGGACGGATGGATTAAAAAGGAGTAGTCGGTACTGGATGGGATTCACGAGTCCACTCCACCAACGTACGGGCGACGGCGTGTTTGGTTTGACGAGGAGATAAGGCAGATGGCAGTAACAGTGATTTTCTGCTGGATTCGGCAGTCCATCCATCTCCTCCTCTCTCTCTCTCTAAGGATGACGCCTCGAGCCCATCCCAATCCCGTCCGCAATCCTACGTACGGACGTAGTGGGATGGGATGGAAGAAGACTGGTAAAGGCGGAAGTGGTGGCGGGAGGTAAAATTTCACGCGCTTATAACTGTTATATATGTTTCCGTTGGTGTAAAGAAGCTGGCCATTACAGCCATTCTCGTCCCATCGCACTAGTAAGGTATGTCTTCTTCCTTCCTCCCGGCATGCAAAGCTGTTGAAACCTGAAAATCCCTCATGCATGTCACCCCACCTGGCTGTGACAGGACTTTAGCCATCTAAGATGCATGTCCGGTTTCTTAGGTTTCTGTCATGGCTTCCATTACGACTATTATGCTTCAAAAGACGTTGTTATAAATTCAATACAGCATGATTTGTAAAATTACTCAGGTGGTGGTTTCTAGAATTTGGGGGTTTTATGTTTACCTGATTTCTAGTGTATTGAGGTATCCAGAAATTGGGGGTTTATGGATCTTGCGATTTTTTGATTATTTTAAAAGCGATTTTGATACTCACAAAGACCATTTCTTGTTCAAAGACGCTGTCTTCAGTAAATGGGTTAAAAAAGACGAAATTTTTTTGCTAATGGGTTCTGGATTTTGGGGGTTTCGTCAAATCGGAATTCTATTGTTCATAAGATCTCCGATTGACCCCCATATTCTGGTTTTTAGGCGTTTTGGCTTTTTCTTAAATCGATTTTGCGTTCCAGGAGGACGGTTTGTGCTTCAAAGACGTTTATCTAATCCGTGGCTTCGATTTTACGAAATAAATTTGGGCATGGTTTCTGGAAATTGGGGGTTTTGTGAAATCTTACATCTACTCTTCATACGACCTTCAGAAAATGGGGGTTTCTGGATATTAGGGTTTTGGGGTTAATTTGAAATCATATTTTATACTGTGGATGACTATTTGGGCTTCATAGACGCTGTATTCAATTGATAGTGCAAGGTTTTCAATAATTTCTTTCCTCATAGTGTGGATATTACGGCATGCAATTTACACATGTGATATCTACAACATCCTCATAGTAGTGTGGAATGCATACCCAATAACAAACTGGATTACAGCATGTGAATAATATAGAGGATGCAGGGATCCTTTTACCTATAGTTCCAACTTCCATGGGTTTAAAATATTGTTCAGTCCACTTGGGAACAATCCTCGATGAGATGATTTATGGGACTAATTCAGAAAAGTGGTGAGGCCCAATCTGAACAGGACATCCTATGGGATTGTTTTCCAACTCAGTTGACTCAGCATGTGATTCAACTGTATGATGTCGATATACAAAGGAGGATAATGTAGATTTTAAGTTTTGGACAGACTCCGCGCAATTCATCTGTGCTGTGTCTATTTTGGTGATACAACTTGAACTTCATGGATGTCAACCAGTCCATGGCATGGATCCCAGTAACATCTAAACATATAATGTGGTTGATACAAGTTGAACTTTTTTTTCTTTCTTCTTCCTGGGGATTGCTTATTTTATGTTTGGTGTGTAGCAATGAGATGATGCATGAAGAAATGCTCTGTTAGGGACTAAGACCTGTCTTTTTGCTTCATCAGGGTTATAGTGTTGTGCACATTATTTTTAAAATACAAACTTGATCTTTGGCAATTTCTTTTACAATTGTAAATTCTGATTGATGAGAGAGGGAAATGTTTTAATATTTTCATACACAAGTCAAGCATTATCAAAGCCAATGCAGGGCAATTACAACAGGAGACATGTATTTTATATTGATGTCATCTGTGTTGTGACCAGAATTTGTTGCGTATTGAGGCATGTTCAGTTCATGATGTGCAATTTATGAAAAGCACAAGGTAGTAGTGTCACGACCCTAAATCTAGTGTTGGTAATCCATGATTACTATACACCACATTTTCGTTGACAACCTTCGTAGAACTCCGATTTTGGGACTTCCAACCATCACATACTAAGTCCCATAAGCGGGGCTCCACAAGGAGGATTTCTGAAAGTAAAGACGACAAACACGTATCATTTCTCAAAATGTCATCATATTCAAAATATATTACTGCGTACAACTGAGCACATCAAGGCAAAACCAAAACATAAACCATGTCATATTTACTATACCTGATGTACATATTCAGGGTATTACAAAAATATATATACACTAATATGTACAAAACAAAAAGGACAACTGGAGTCTGTAGCCTCTACTCTTGTAGCTCCCTACTCTCACCTGTAAAAAAATAAAAATAAAATATAATAATAATAATAATAATAATAATAATAATAATAATATAATAATAATAATAATAATAAAGAAGTTTGAGCTACTAAGCCCAGTGAGTGCGTGTGTGCAGTGAAAATGCATGTTTCATGTCATGCTCATATAATGCACAGGCTTTCTGGCTCGATAACAATAAAAATAAAGATACAATGCATACTCTTTCAACGTTTTCACAACTTTCCACATTTTCCAATTGGATCACCAGGGTCTAAAACAGAAGTGGGACTCATTACAACCCACTTGTGTAGACTTTTCCACTGTGGTCAACTACAGAGGTGGGACTACATAGTTCACGGGCCGAACTAATTTAACCAACTTGTGTTGAACCTCACTATTTGCCTAACGACGAGAAGTAATAAGTCACCTAGCAAAACGATCGCGAACAATTTACGAGCTCGTCATACACAACCTATCTTTGCTTGCCCATAAGCAGGTCAGGGCAAACCTCTCAACCAATCGACACACGTCGGTGGGAGTCGTTGCCTACTTTAGTATTTCGGCATTCCAGCGATCTGTTCTTCCACCCGGCCTAAGCATTGGTCACTCTCAATGGTACCAATCGAGATTTAGGGACTTTCACCCACGGACCCTCTAATCATGTCCTATCGAATTACACATTTTCGGTGTGGTGTCCAACTCAAGTTATAACAAAGTATGTTTAATCGCATTTACAATCACCATTTGCATAAGTCCACACACAAGTACAATATGTCATGGTTTTCAAGGCAAACATAGGACGACCTTCCTAATGTGGTCTCCTCATACATTTAAGTTCCACATAGAGATATCATGTAATACATCATGTATCTAGACGGTGTACAAACTCATCATAGACACATCGTGTGTCACATTACAACCCCATTATAGACACATCGTGTATCGCAACACAACCCACTATGATCAGCATATCATGATATGACTCATGCACTTTCAATCATACAATGATACAATAACTATGAATCATGCATATGATATGCACATGACTTAGCCAATCTAAATCTAATCCAGGATTTATTCTGCTATAAGACTTCATGTCACAAGCATGCTTTTTCTCAAGAATTAACTACATCAAAAGGAGGAATGATAATTCTTTTAAACGTTTTGTCAAACAGGCAGTGGGCGGACTTTGTAAGGGACAGCGAGAAACTAATAGCAATTCGTATGAATTTAAACAAAACTAACTCATCTCTATCATCCAACCTTCCCTTAATAATCTCACAAACTAAAGCAAAAAAATCCAGCAATAACCTTTAGAAAATTCGGCAATAACCGAACCCTAGATTAGTAGACTCAGCAATCACCTAACCCTAAATAAAAATTCAGCAATAATCTAACCTTAAAACAGAAATTCTAGCCATAATTGAACCCTAAATGAAAATTCAGCGATAACCTAACCCTAAAACAGCAAATCCAACAATAATCTAACCTTAACACAGAAATTCCAGCAATCGCCTAACCCTAAATGAAAATCCAGCATGAACCTAACCCTAAAACAGAAAATTCAGCAATAATCGAACCTTAAAACAGAAATTCCAACAATCGCCTAACCCTAAATGAAAATCTAGCATGAACTTAACCCTAAAACAGAAAATCCAGCAATAATCAAACTTTAAAACAGAAATTCCAACAATCGCCTAACCCTAAATGAAAATCCAGCATGAACCTAACCCTAAAACAGAAAATCCAACATAATCGAACTTTAAAATAGAAATTCCAGCAATCGCCTAACCCTAAATGAAAATTCAGCGATAGGGTTTTCAAGGAAACCCCAACGTACACATATGCATGCTCTTAATCATGCACTCACCTGTAACTAGCAGAGGATTGGATCTCAACCTCAACTTCTATTTCCTTTTTTCTTCTTCTTCTTCTTCTTCTTCTCAACTAGAGTGCTGGAAATGAAATGTTGAAAGAGTTTTTTCATATATATGGACTTGTAAATGGTTTTAAATTGGCTTGTGGATAAAAAGGAGGATTATGGGATGTTTTGTGATGACTTTGAGAAGTTTAAACTTATGGTAGAAATAAACAAAATGTTATTTAAGTGATTTGAAAGAAAGCATTCCAAAGATTTTAAAAAAAAAATTTGAGGTCATTTGAGTTATATTATTAAAATATATATGTACATATCTATTCATAACTTACAATCCGGATGTCTTATTGACATGCCGTTTTCGCCATTAACTACGAAGCTCAACTACGGTTACAACGGTTAGGCTCTCAGACCTAACGGATTTTGAAAACTCGATGGTGGGGCTCTGCCAGATAAAATAAGGATATAATTGTCATTTCCCAGATTGTTTAATTGTAAGTCTGTATCTTAAAATTCGAACATCGGGTTGAAATACGGCTTGCGGCTTGATAACATAACAACATTATGATCAAGTCAAAACATTCTCAAGGCCAATGGACCTATAGTCTACGGCTATCCAGTGTACAAACTAGATTTCGAGGCCTCGGGTCTTACAACTCTTCCCTCCTTAAAAAAATTTCATCCTCGAAATTTCAAAACATATCCAGTTACAACAGTACAATACAACAATAACCATATCATATTTATACGTACCTAGGAGTCAAATAGATAAGGGTAACGACTGCGTATCTCTGCTTCCCGTTCCCAGGTTGCTTCTTCTATAGAATGATAACGCCATTGGACTTTCACTAAGGGGATGACTTTAGTAAGAAGAACTTGTTCTTTTCTATCCACGATACAAATTGGCTCTCGATATAGGATGCATCTTCCCGAACTGCTAAGGATTGTCAGTCAATAATAGGTGTTATTATTTTCGGATCACATTTACGGAGCATCGAGACGTAAAAAACATTATGAACTCTAGATAATTGGGGTGGCAAAGTGAGACGATAAGCTACGGTGCCAACTCGTTCAACAATATCAAAGGGCCCTATAAACCTCGGGGCTAACTTTCCCTTAACACCAAATCGTACTACACCTTTCACTAGTGAAACTCGGAAATATACACAGTCTCCCTCGACAAACTCTAAGCGTCTACGCCGGCGATCTGCAAAACTCTTCTGCCGACTTTGAGCTGTAAGCATACGTGTTGAATAAGATCAATCTTTTCAGACGTTTTTCGGGCAACATCAGGACCTAAAAGACATCGCTCACCAATCTTAGTCCAATAACTTGGGGACCTACAAGGTATACCATATAACGCCTCATAGGGTGTCATGCCAATAGTAGCCTGAAAACTATTATTATACGCAAATTCTGTTAACGGCAAGTGGTCGTCCCAACTACCAGAGAAATCTAAGGCACATGATCTGAGCATGTCCTCGAGAATCTGGTTAACTCTTTCGGACTGCCCATCTGTTTGTGAATGATATGTTGTGCTAAATCTTAAAGTCGTCCCCATTGCTTTTTGAAAACTCTTCCAAAACTTTGATGTAAACCTCGGATCTCGGTCAGAAACAATCGAAACAGGTACACTATGTAATCTAACAATTTCATTTATCAACAACGTTGCAAGTCGATCTTTAGACTAAGAAATACAAATAGGAAGAAAGTGGGTTATCTTTGTCAAACGGTCTACAATAACCCATATAGCATCATGTCGACGTAAGGTTCTTGGTAAACCCACAATGAAATCCATAGTTACATGTTCCCACTTCCATACTGGTATCTCCAAAGGTTGCAATTCCCCTGCAGGCTTTTGGTATTCTGCCTTTACTCGTTTGCAAACGTCACTCTGACACATGCCTAGCAACTTCATGTTTCATTTCAGTCCACCAAAATTGTCTTTTCATGTCCTTATACATCTTCGTAGATCCTGGGTGAATAGTAAACTGAGTGCTATGTGCCTCATCCATAAGGGCCTTCTTCAATTCCTATATATCTGGAACATATAATCTGCCCTGAAACCGAAGTCCACCATCCAAACGTATCTGCCACTCCGATTGACTTTTCCCTATTATAACATCTTTACAAAACAACGCCCATTGATCAAACTGTTGGGCTTCTATTACTTGGGATATCAAAGAGGGCTGAATCGTCAAGCTTGCTAATTGTACAACTAAGGACTGTAGAGTCATTTCAAAATCAAATTCAGCTATATCTTCTACCATTTTCCACTCTCGCATCATCAATTGTGCCACTTGGGCCTGTGGCTGACGACTTAAAGCATCCGCCACCACATTAGCTTTTCCTGGGTGGTACTAAAGATCAAAATCATAGTCTTTCATCAATTCCATCCAACGTTTTTGCCTCATATTCAACTCGGCTTGGGAAAAGAGGTATTTTAGGCTCTTATGATCCGAAAAGAGTTCGAATCTAACCCCATACAAGTAATGCCTCCATACTTGAGGGCAAAAACTACCGCTGCTAACTCTAGGTCATGTGTGGGATAATTCTGTTCATGAGGCCTAAGTTGACGAGATGCATATGCTACTACCTTGCCCTGTTGCATTAGGATACACCCTAAATCTATAAGCGAGGCATCTGTATAATCAACGAATTCCTCACTCCTAGATGGAAGAGTGAGAATCGGTGCTGTCGAAAGACGAGTTTTTAGTTCCGCGAATGCCCGCTCACAGGCTCCAATCTAAACAAACATTGCATCCTTTCGAGTCAATCGAGTCAGTGGAGCTGCTATACGAGAAAATCCTTTAACAAAACGTCTGTAATACCCTGCTAGACCTAAGAAACTCCGAATCTCAGATGCATTCTTCAGCTGTTTCCATTGCAAAACTGTTTCAACCTTAGCTAGATCAACTGAAACTCCATTCTTTGAAACTGTGTGCCCTAAAAATTTCACTTCTTCCTACCGAAACTCACATTTTTCCAGTTTAGCATATAGCTGGTGGGCACGAAGGGTTTGTAACGTCATCTCTAAGTGACACTCATGATCTTCCCTTGTCTTTGAATATATTAAAATATCATCAATAAAAACAACAATAAACAAGTCTAAATAAGGACGGAATACACCATTCATCAACTGCATAAATATTGCAGGTGCCTTAGTCAGACCAAATGACATAACCTGAAATTCGAATTGTCCATAACACGTCACAAAAGCTGTCTTCGGAATATCCTCCTCCCGAATCTAATGATACCCAGACCGTAAATATATCTTCGAGAAATACTGCGCACCGCTCAACTGATCGAATAAATCATCTATTCTTGGGAGTGGATACTTGTTTCTAATCGTAACCTTATTCAGTCCTCTATAATCGACACACAACCGTAAAGAACCATCCTTCTTCTTTACAAAAAGCACAGGCGCTCCCCAAGGTGAAGTACTCGGGCGAATAAAATTCCAAACGACGTAATTCATCTATCTGTCTTTGCAACTCATGCAACTCTAACGGTGTCATACGATAAGAGGCTCTGGATATAGGGGCAGTGTCAAGGATAAGATCTATTCGAAATTATGTACATCTAACGGGTGACAAACTTGGAATTTCCTGAAAAACATCTGAAAAATCACGTACTACCAGAAACTGTTCAATACATACACCTTTGGACTCGTTCTGAATACAGGACATAAAAGTTTCTATAAACTTATCTTTAGGATCAGCCACAAACTAAAATCAAGGCTGGTCAGGTATAGAAAAGGTGACTGTCTTAGCTGTACAGTCCAACACTGCATGGTACTTGGATAACCAGTCCATTCCCAAAATCACATCATACTCTAACAACTCCAAAACATAACAATCGATTGGAAGGACATACTCTGCTATGTAAACAGAACAGTCCTGGCATATAAAACTCAACACCATTCTTTTCCCTAAAGAAGTGAAGAGATCTAATCCCTTGGTCATCGATGTTCTCGGCAATTCCAACGACTAACAAAAACTATCTGCTATAAATGAATGTGATGCGCCAGAATATAAAAGGACACATGCAAAAAGGGATGATACTACAAGTATACCTTCTATGACTCCTCCCTTAGTCTGAGAATCTTTTTTCTGGATTGCGTAAACACGAGGTTACGTCTGAAGGGGTAAGGGTTGTCTACTTTGTTGCCGCTGTGACTGCTGTTGAGATTGTTGTTGTTGGGGCTTATACTGTGCCCTATATGGTTGCCTTTGCTGCTGGGGTTGCTGATGTCTAGGTGATTGATATGGTTGTTGTTTTTACGGATTGGGACAATCCTTTTTACGGTGCCCTACACCACTACAATTATAACAAGCTCCGAAAAACTGTCGCTGAGGAACAGACGGTGATACTGGGGATTTGACATCAGGTCCGGCTACAAACTGTCGTTGAGGAACAGATGGTGATATTGGGGGTCTACATCAGGTCTGGCTGCATTATCATATCTAACTGTAAGCCTCTTTGGGGATGAAAAGGGCTGAAAACTACTACCACTCTCTGAAATAAATCTCCTCTTCCTTTGTTGATTAGAAGTAGATGGATGCGTACTTTGTTGTTGGTTCCAATCAGACTAAAAAATTTGTGCCTTTGCTACTACTCCCTCAAGAGTCGACAATTCAAACCCTCTAACTCGAGATCGCAAACTAGGATGCAAACTATCCTCAAATTTCCTCGCCTTCAAATCAGCATTGGCTACTAAATGTGGAGCAAAACGAGATAATTCTATAAAACGAGCTTCATAGTCAGCAACAGACATCTCACCCTGAACCAAATAATCAAATTCATGTGCTTTCTGACGACGAACAGCTACGGGGAAAAACTTACGATCGAACTGGTCTTTAAATACTTCCCATGTCCACACAAATTTTGGATCTACTGAACGAACAACTGACTTCCACCATTGGTCTGCCTCTCCTTGCAATTGATAAGTCGCTAAGGTAACACATTGCTTGGAAGTACAACCCATAACTTGAAACAGTTTCTCTATTTCTGACTTCCATAACTCGGCTGCCATAGGATCTGGCTTGCCAGAAAAATAAGGTGGATCTAGACGTCTAAACTCCATAAAAAGAGCACTGGCCCGCTCCTGCGCTAATGTCTTAGGAGTATAACTAGATCGCTGCTTTTGATTAGTCGTTATAGTTGACATAGTCTGCAACAGTTGTTAAAGTTGTATTGCAGGAATAGATATGACTGGATCTGAAACAGATTTTGACGTAGATTTTGACTTAGACTTGGGTTGTACTGGAGGAGTCTGAACAGGATTCTTTCTAGGGGGCATCCTATAGAAAAAACACCGAATTAGCCTAAAAAGAACAAGTAAACCTATACAATATACACTATAATAAATAACCATACAACTCCTATACTTCGCAAAGCATGAACCTAACAACTCTAACACAACAACATATAGTAAATACATTATATGATTTATGTAGAGATTTCCCAGATCATGCTCTGATACCATTTTCTGTCACGACCCTAAATCTAGTGTTGGTAATCCATGATTACTATACACCAAATTTTGGTTGATAGCCTCCGTAGAACTCCGATTTTGGGAATTCCAACTACCACATACTAAGTCCCATAAGCGGGGCTCCACAAGGAGGATTTCTGAAAGTAAAAACGATAAACACATATCATTTCTTAAAATGTCATCATAATCAAAATATATTACTGTGTACAACTGAGCATATCAAGGCAAAACCAAAACATAAACCATGTCATATTTACTATACCTGATGTACATATTCAGAGTATTGCAAAAATATATATACACAAATATGTACAAAACAAAAAGGACAACTGGAGTCTGTAGCCTCTACTCCTGTAGCTCTCTACTCTCACCTAAAAAAAAAAAAAGCTTGAGCTACTAAGCCCAGTGAGTGCGTGTGTGCAGTGAAAATGCATGTTTCATGTCATGCTCATATAATGCACAAGTTTTCTGGCTCGATAACAATAAAATAAAGATACAATGCATACTCTTTCAACGTTTCCACACTTTCAATATTTTTCAATTGGATCACCAGGATCTAAAACAGAAGTGGGACTCATTACTACCCACTTGTGTAGACATTTCCACCGTGGTCAAGTACAGAGGTGGGACAACATAGTTCACGGGTCGAACTAGTCTAACCCACTTGTGTTAAACCTCACTATCTGCCTAACGACGAGAAGTAATAAGTCACCTGGCAAAACGATCTCGAACAATTTACGAGCTCGTCATACACAACCTATCTTTACTTGCCCATAAGCAGGTCAGGTCAAACCTCTCAACCAATCAACACACATCGGTGGGAGTCGCTGCCTACTTTGGTATTTCAGTATTCCAACGCTCTGTTCTTCCACCCGGTCTAAGCATTGGTCGCTCCCAATGGTACCAATCGGGCTTTAGGGACTTTCACCCACGAACCCTCTAATCATGTCCTGTCGAATTACACATTTCTGGTGTGGTGCCCAACTCAAGTTATAACAAAGTACGTTTACTCGCATTTACAATCACCATTTGCATAAGTCCACACACAAGCACAATATGTCATGGTTTTCACGGCAAATATAGGACGACCTTCCTCATGTGGTCTCCTCATACATTGAAGTTCCTCATAGGGGTATCATGTAATACATCATGTATCTAGACGGTTTACATACTCATCATAGACACATCGTATGTCGCATCACAACCCCATTATAGACACATCGTGTGTCGCAACACAACCCACTATGATCACCATATCATGATATGACTCATGCACTTTCAATCATACAATGATACAACTATGAATCATGGATATGATATGCACATGACTTAGGCAATCTAAATCTAATCCGGGATTTATTCTGCTATAAGACTTCATGCCACAAGCATGCTTTTTCTCAAGAATTAACTACATCAAAAGGAGGAAGGATAATTCTTTTAAACGTTTTGTCAAACGGGTAATGGGCGGACTTTGTAAGGGACAACGAGAAACCGATAGCAATTCGTATGAATTTAAATAAAACTAACTCATCTCTATCACCCAACCTTCCCTTAATAATCTCACTAACTAAAGCAGAAAAATCCAGCAATAACCTTTAGAAAATCCGGCAATAACCGAACCCTAGATTAGTAAACTCAGCAATCACCTAATTCTAAATAAAAATCCAGCGAGAACCTAACCCAAACAGAAAATCCAATAATAATCTAACCTTAAAATAGAAATTCTAGCCATAATCGAACCCTAAATGAAAATTCAGCGATAACCTAACCCTAAAACAGCAAATCTAGCAATAATCTAACCTTAACACAGAAATTCCAGCAATCGCCTAACCCTAAATGAAAATTCAACATGAACCCAACCCTAAAACAGAAAATCCAGCAATAATCGAACCTTAAAACAGAAATTCCAGCAATCGCCTAACCCTAAATGAAAATCCAGCATGAATCTAATCATAAAACAGAAAATCCAGCAATAATCGAACTTTAAAATAGAAATTCCAACAATCGCCTAACCCTAAATGAAAATCTAGCATGAACTTAACCCTAAAACAAAAAATTCATCAATAATCGAACTTTAAAACAGAAATTCCAGCAATCGCCTAACCCTAAATGAAAATTCAGCAATAGGGTTTTCAAGGAAACCCCAACGTACACATATGTGTGCTCCTAATCTATGCGCTCACCTGTAACTAGCAAAGGATTGGATCTCAACCTCAACTTCTATTTCCTTTTTTTTTTTTTTCTTCTTCTTCTTCTTCTCAACTAGAGTACTGGAAATGAAATGTTGAAAGAGGTTTTTCATATATGTGGGCTTGTAAATGGTTTTAAATTGGCTTTTAGCTAAAAAGGAGGGTTATAGGATGTTTTGTGATGATTTTGAGAAGTTTAAACTTATGGTAACAATAAACAAAATGTTATTTAAGTGATTTGAAAGAAAGCATTCCAAAGATTTTAAAAAAATCGAGGTCATTTGAGTTATTTTATTAAAATATACATGTATATATCTATTCATAAATTATAATCCGGGTGTCTTATTGACATGCCGTTTTCGCCATTAACTCCGTAACTCGACTACGGTTACAACGGTTAGGCTCTCGGACCTAACGGATTTTGAAAACTAGATGGTAGGGCTCCGCCAGATAAAATAAGGACATAATTGTCATTTCTCAGATTGTTTAATTTTAAGTCCGTATCTTAAAATTCGGACATCGGGTTGAAATACGGCTTGCGCCTTGATAACATAACAACATTACGATCAAGTCAAAACATTCTCAAGGCCAATGGACCTATAGTCTACGGCTATCCAGTGTACAAACCAGATTTCGGGGCCTCGGGTCTTACAAGTAGTTCTTTAAATTGTATTTCATATTCATTGAAAGATTGATCCTATAGGACCCAATCTTTCATTCTATTTATTGTTGTTGATGCTACAGATCTCATACCGTTCTGATTCTTGTAAGGTGTTGTTATTCATGTCTACACTTGTCATCTTCAATTGATGGTTTTGGATAAATGGAAAAGTTTTGTTCACGAAGGAATATAGAAGATCTTTTCCCATTGTGATTGAAGGTTCTATATTGACCTTTTATAAATGCAAAAATATGGTATGAGGTTGGTCTGACTCAGAATCTGTAATTTACATGGATGGTATACGCAGGAGAACTGAAAATTTACTTTTGCAATGGAGGCTAACCTGAATAGGTGTATCACGCTGTCTTCATGTTTTTATACAAATGTTGACCAAGATACATTGAAGTTGTGTTTGAAAGATGTGAAGAGTTTCATACAACTAATTCATGTTACAATTGGTTCATATTAATGTAATCAAGTGTTATATGGTAAGTAGAACCTTGGATATCACTGCAAAATATTGTAGCGACTGCAAAATATTGTAATTTACATGGATGGTATAAGCAGGAGACTGGAAAAACAAACAAAAAAAAAATATTGAATGGAATGGATGAAACACTGTTTGTCTGATTGGAGACCCACGAATCAAATCCGGTTGTATATGAAAAGATTTGAAATCGGATTGCGTACTTCTACTCAGTACGCTCTTACTGTACCGAGTAAACTCTGTTGGGCCCACCGTCAATGTATCTGATCTATCCAACTGTTTACATCAAGTTTTTCCATGTTTGGTACCAAATCTTCTCTACATAGTATATACTTCAAGATTTTCTCTTTAGTTGTATTCCCAGAATTCAGATTTGGGGAATTTGATGTTCTAAATCCAGCTCATGTATTTCAGCCTTCCAGCAGGTTGGAGTTGCATTATATATGTTTCCTGTTTTTTCATTTGGAAACTGAGTTTATATTTCAGCCTTCCTACAGTTTTTTTTTTTTTTTTCTATTGGATCTGATTATAATTTCTAAATCAGGTGGCCATTTCTTTTTAACGATGCACTAATTGGGACATAATGACAGGTATTGTGTGGAATTTGTTGCGGAATAGGTTACAGTCTGTGAACATCAGGTATGACCATTTTAAGTTTGACAAGTAGAGCAGTCTAGTTTTATAAGATGATTGATGTATTTTATCTGGGCTGTCCATGCATTTTATAAGATAATTTTAGGGCCTTGACTCAAAACCTGTAGACTATTAGGCTAAAACCGACCACACCAAAGGAAACAGTGTGAATTGAATTCATACCAATCTCAGTTTGTTCGATCAAGTACCTGAATGAACATCACTGTGGGGACTGGAAAGGATTCAACGGTGGAAATCATTATGTCCACTGTTACCTGTGGTAAGAAGTGAAGGACCAATGAAACATGACACCGTGTCTTTGGCAGGCTGGATCAGCAACATGGTTAACAGACTGCCCATCTAGTTGGTTAAATCAGTGGATGGCCTTCAGCTGAAAATAGCAATGAATAGCTATCCTAGTCATTTGGAGAGTGCTCTTCAAATGAACTGGCAAAATCAAAGTGGTTAACAGTCAAAGGTCCCCCAGGAAGAACAGATGGTTAGGATCAACCTTTTGGTATAATTTTCACCTGCAGCCATCAACAGATAGGACCATCAGATGGGCAGTCTACATTCACTGCCTCACCCACCAAATGTCTGCAATTGGACCACACACATAAGCAATGATTGACCATGGGTATGCTGTAGGGAATTGCATAAGGGGATCAGAGATGCTCAGTAAAAGATGCTCAGTACTTTTGAAGAAAGTAGGAAGCATGTAGCCTACACCCACATGACTTTGGGTCAGGTCTAAATCAGATTGTGACACAATCAAGGTTATGAAGACGCACATCAACCGATACATACATACATCATATATGGATTCATACATAATACTAGTTTCTTAACACTAACATCAACCTAGGCTCTGTTAGATGCCTTGACTTTAACAATGAAATATTTGAATTGGTATGAAATGCAGACTTATTTCTAATGAAAAAACAAAACTCAGAAGCCTTCCTATGGGGTCATTTTGAAACTAATAAAGGTTTTTTTTTTTTTCTTTTTGTTTCTTCTTCTTATTCTTTTACTAGAAGAAATGATGAATTTTTAATAAAACAAGGCCTGTTTGTACAGCTGAAACTTTTCAGTAGGGAAAAAGGCAGCTGAGCAAACATGAAATGTTTGGTTTTTTTTTCTTTTTTGTAGATAATGTCTGAGCAAACGTAATTTGCTTCAACTACAGTAAAATTGTAGCATATATGGACACATGTATGCGTAATCAATTTTTAGCATGCACACACACAAACTTAGGCAAATACTATACTGAGCTATTGTGAGCACAAATTGTGTGTGACATCCAATGTACCCAAAATGGATCCATACAATAGATAACAATATAGGGCCTTTACTCAAAACCTGTAGAATATAAGGCTAAAACCGACCACACCAAAGGAAACAGTGTGAATTGAAATCATTACTTCCACTATTACCTGTGGTATGGTCCACTTGAGATTTTAAGCCTGGTTTCAATTTTGGGCTCATCGATTAAGCTAGGATGGAAAATCAGTTGGAAGGTGTGGATAATTCACATATATTCACAATGGGTCAAACTGATGTTTCTCAGTTTGACAATCCAATTTCCTGGCCGAGTGGGTATCCGGTTGATGTAAGATACAATTGTGTATAAAAGAGTAGTTGGTACTTCCTATTTGATGTAAGAAGCAATTGTGCACTAGCAAGAATAACAGCAGCACTTGAAATACCATTTGTGAAGGCTTGAAGCAGCTTTATCACAATTTTGAAATGTGAAAATAAAAATGGTCGTATTTTGGTCTCCTCTCTCTTCTACAGAACAGTTTTTATCCTACGTTGTGTTAAGGCTTTGTCAAGCTAATATTTCTGTACTTATGATGAAAACAAATCTGTAGGGTATAGCCAACAAAATCTATAGGGTATAGTATATATACATATACGATATATAAATCCAGCCACTCATACCCCAATTACTCGTGTGTATATGGATGGTCTATATATTTATATACACACACACACACACACACACACACACACACACACACACACACACACACACACACACATTTGTATCCAATCTTAGTTACAGAACGTTGATGTATGTGAAATTCGCAATCAGATAGTGTAGGTTATCAGTTGACGATGGATTCTTCAGATGAGGATGAGATGGAGAGGGTAATTGTGTTTCAAGCGGTGTCAGCTTGTGTACAGGCTGTTGGGGAATATTGTCGTTCCTACATGTTCAAACAACTAGCGCGTCATGAGGATGATGAGCGAGCGAGGTTCATCAATTCTATTATTCAGGCTAGCGATGGAGATTGTCTAGATCAACTTAGGATGAATCGAGATTCATTTTTTAAACTATGTACGCTGATACGCGAGAAGACACGGCTCCGTGATACTCGTAATGTTAGTCTTGAAGAACAACTAATTATTTTCCTACACGTTGGGGCACAATGTTCCCAACCGGGTTTTACGTCACAGATTTATTCGATCAGGAGAGACTGTCAGTCGGCACTTTCACCGTGTTCTAATGACAATTGTATCACTGTACCCTGATCTAGTTAAATCAGCCGGAACAGAGACGCCGTCGGAGATCTAAACAAATCTAAATTGGTCTGCTTACTTTCAGGTAATTTTCCAGTAGGTCTGTTTTCTAAGTGTAATTTTCACTTCAATCCGACATGCGGTCCTTTCACGATAATTGATTCTTATGGTTTAGGATTGCGTTGGTGTAATTGACGGAACACACATTCTCGCACATGTTCTAGCGGTTGACCAGGCGAGTTTTCGCAATTGTAAAGGGGTCCTCTCCCAGAATGTCCTAGCAACGTGTTCATTCGATATGAAATTTACATATGTATTAGCCGGTGGGAGGGTTCTGCGTCGGATGCGAGAGTGCTACATAACGCAATGTCCCGATCAGATGATCCCTTGATTGTACCAAACGGTACTGCTTATATGTTAAAACAGTGTCAATCTACTTCATAACTATGATTGCATCCGGTTATTCACTTAATAGAACTATGATTCGAATGTGTAGGAAAATATTACGTTGTCGACGCTGGATACGCTCATTCACCTGGTTTCATGGCTCCATACCGGGGCGTTCGATATCACTTATAGGAGTATCGAACCAGGAGAGCGTCTGCGAACATGAAGGAGTTGTTTAATTATCAACATGCACAATTGCGCAATGCAATCGAACGTTGTTTTGGTGTTTTGAAAGGCAGATTTCCCATATTGAAGAGCGCTATGCAGTATGAATTTCAAACACAAGTCCAGATTATGATAGCATGTTGTGTCCTACACAATTATATACGTACTGAAAATGAGTCTCGACTGGACAGCGATTCCGTTGGTATATCTGCTACCGATGGGGTGGCTATCCCAACACCTATAGAGGTATCAACTAATGACGAGCGTCAATGGTCCATTCGAGTAACTCAGCGTGAAAAAGATGTATGGAATCGAGTGCGCGATGACATTGCAGCCAAAATGTGGGCAGATGCTCAGCACAATAGTAGGAGTCGATAGTCGATACTTCCTATGTCATTTGCATTACATTAGTTGGTGATAGTATATTTCAGGTTTACTTAACTTCAAATTTTTGGATTTATAATCACCTAGTTACACACTGGGTGATTTGTTGGTTACTGATAATGATGAATGAATTTATACTGTGTTAGCGTATATGTTAATAGATGTTGTTTTCACGATTATGATTGACATTGGTTGCCCCTTCTTCTCACATTCATGGAATCGCTAGTGCGAGAGCACGTGCTAACAAAATCAAAAGTGTTGTAGTGGATAGGGTTCATGTAGAAGGGAAACCAGAAGCATGCGATGCTATAGCATCCTACTATAAGGATCTTTTATCTGGCCCCAAAGTTGTGAACCAAGATCAGATAATCTGGAATTTGAGGTGCTGTAGTGGATGAGGTTGCTTCTTTGGAAGGGATATATTGGAGGAGGAAGTAAAAAATAAAATCTAGGAGTTTGGTAAGGATAGGTTTCCTATTGCTTCTTTTTTTTCCCAGATTTTTTGGGAAATGCTAAGGACAAATGTGTTGCTTTCATTTGTGAGTTACTGAGTTTTTTTGTGAAAGGAAAGCTAGCATCAGAATTGGGAGCTTTCTTATATTGCTCTAATTCCGAAGTAGGAGGGAGTCGACTACCTTTTAAGGACTTCTGCCCAATGAGTCTTATTAGCACTCCATACAAGATCCTCGCGAAGATTCTTGCTTCTAGGTTTCGAGCCATTCTAGGTCGAGTCATCTCTAAGGTGCAGGGAGCTTTTGTGGAGGGGAGGCAGATCTTGGATAGTTCAATAATTGCCAACAAAATCATCAAAATTCGCACCATAAAGGGGGTAAGAGTGGTGTGGTTTGTAAAGCTAGATCTGGAGAAAGCTTATGAGCATGTTGATTGGGCTTTTCTAGATTATATGTTGGGCTGAAGGGGTTGTGGGGTTAAATGGAGAAGCTGAATTCTAGAGTGTGTGGGACCGGCCAAGTTCTCACTTATCATCAACCACAGTGTGCCATACTAGCCATTACGTAAAGGTGTTACAGGGGCCATTATAGCACAAAAAAAAAAAAAAAAAAAAAAAAAAAAAAAAAAAAAAGACCCATAACAGGCCATTACGCTCCCTGCAAAGACGTAACAATCCATTACGAGGCCGATACAGGTTTTTTGGGTTTTTTCTCAATAAAAAAAGACCATAATGGCCATTATAGCCCGTATCATAAAGGTATCCATGGTGACCTTTACGGCCACTGCTACCATTACGGAATGCGTTGTCATCAACAGCTCTCCAAAAGGTTTCTTTAAATCGGCGAGGAGTTTAAGGCAAGGGGACCCACTTTTTCCCTTTCCTTTTTGTTATGGTGGCAAAAGCCTTGAGCATAATGCTTTCTAAGGAGGACAACGAAGGTCTATTTTGTGGCTTCAAAGTGGCCATGGGGGATTTTCAAGTGTCGCATCTTCAATTCATAGATGGCACGATTCTATTCTATGAGCCAGATGCTTCCCAAATCAATAATCTTCGGAAAGTGAATTTTTGGTTTGAAATGGTATAAAGTCTATCAATGAACTTGCAAAAATCTACAGTGTTGAGTATTAGGTTGCCTAGGGAGGAATTGACTTCTCTTGCTGGTGTGTTTGGTTGCAAGGTGGAGTCGCTCCCAACCATTTAGTTGGGCCTCCCCTTCTGTATTGGGAAGGTGAAAACGAGCTTGTGGGATCCGACGATTGAAATATTCGAAAGGAAGTTGTTAGTTTGGAATAGTAGGTTGTTGTCTTTGGGAGCAAAATTGTCCTTATTAAAGCGGCACTATTGAACCTTCCATTATATTTCATGTCTCTCTTCAAGTGCCCAAAAGATGTGCTCAACAAATTGGAGAAGTTTAAAAGGGATTTCTTATGGCAAGGTGGGGTAGGCTAAGAAAAAATTCATCTTATGAAATGGGCCAATGTTTGTAGGCCCAAAGAGGATGGGGGTGGGTATTCCTTGGGGATCTAAGAATGGAGCTTTATTAGGGAAGTGAATTTGAAAATTCGAAATGGGGTTTGGGACGTGGGGCCTGATCTTTAGAAGGAGGTGATATTTTGGAAGGAGTGGATCAAGTAGGGTGTTGGCTCAATATTGCCTCCATATATAAAGCTTCAAGAGTGTGGAAACAGATTTTGAGGCTAAAAAAAGTGGTCCTTAAGAGGGGTGAACTTTCGTAGTGGGAGACGGGTCAAGGATGTGTGTGGCATGGTGATCGGTCTTTGCAAGATCAACTCCCAATGCTTGCTCAAGTGGTCATGGATCTCAACATTTCAGCTAACTGTTAGTTTTCTATTCATGAGAATCATGGGGTATGAACTCCATTATGTAGAAGGGACATCCATGAGAAGTTCAAGAATGGTTGGCACTTTTAAATCAGTTGGCAGGGATCTCCATTTCAGAAGGGGTTGATTCAGTGCAATGGCTAGAGGAGAAATCTGGGAAGTTCTCGATGAAGTCATTCCATACTTTGATTTCAAGTGGTAAGTGGAGGCTCAAGCGGTGGCAAAAAAGCACATACTCTGTTCCTTTAGTCATATGGAGCTCCCTCTAAGGTGGCAAATTTTGCATGGTTAGTGGGTTGGAATAGGGTGTTGTCAATTGATAATTTGAGAAAGAGGGGGCCTTTCCATTATTAAATGCTTGCTTGTTGTGTTGGCAAGATGAGGAGAGTGTGCTATCTCTTTATGCACGGTCCTTTCTCTAGGGAGGTGTGGGCTAGTATTCTCTAGCTTCTCGGTTTCTTATGGGTACCTTTCCAAGGTCTATAGAAGATTTGTCCAAGTATTGGTATGGTGGTGATCAAGGAAGCTTGGGTAGAAAGGAGTGGAGGTTGTTCCTTCTAGTAGGGTTGTAAGCTATTTGGAAGGAAAGAAATTTTAGATGCTACCGAGATATTTGTGGCAATCCTAAGGAGGGGTTCTTTAGAGCAAGATCTTATGTTCTAGAACAGGTGGTGGCTTCTCCTTGAGTAGAGGCTTGTAGTTATGGGTTGGAATTTGAATTTGGGTGGCGTCCTTTGTGTTTTTTCTCTTTTATTCTATATTCTTTCGGCTTTGCCATTTTCATCAATAAATTATCATCCTTCAAATATATATATTTTTTTTTTTATTTTAAAGAGTGGATATGGCAAATTTTTGCACAAGGTGATCCTTGTGACAGGGCCAACCTATTGGATGGGTAGGATCTCGCACACACATGAAAGGTTGGAAGTTATCCACTAGCTAGACCATACTTAGTCCAACAGGTCAGACTTGAAACCTTCAACATCATCATCATCATCATCATCATCGTTATCATCATCTAAGCCTTTTCCCAATTAAATTGGATCAGCTACATTAAAGTTGTTCTGCCATTCCACTCTAGTTTTGAATGTCACATCTTTCATATTCATGATGAAAGTTATGGCATAAGTTTGATGTCGGACGCCAAGCTGATGCAACCCTCCTTTATTTGGCTGGGGACTGGTAGTGAGAGAACAAAACTCCCACAAGTGCAATGTAATACACTACTACATAGGTTGATTATAATCAAGCACTATCTAATAGTCTATTACAGAGGTTGATTAAAATCAAAGATTCAACGGGCTGACTATATAGGTTGGACTTGAGACCTTCATTCGATTAAAATAGATGGTTATGATTGGATTTAGTGAATGGCTGGGATTATTGTAGGGATTTATATATGTTTTGTAGATGTCACATGGAAAAAGGATATTAATGAATTGAAATCTCGTTTTTAGTCTTTATTTAAACCTGCAACGGTCTTTCCCAGGGTTGGGATGCTTGTTTCCTAGAAGTGTCTCATGTAGATCGTGTTATCAGTGAGACCCCGCACAACCACGATTTATAGAGATTAGAAATCATCTATCATCGTTTCCTTCCAACCCCTTTCTCCTATGCTTTCTCTATTGAGTTCAAATCACTAGTTTTCGAAGTTACCTTCTAGAAAGAACCATTTTCAACCAAGAAATAAATTACTAATACAGTCATTCTTTCCCAAATCTCTTCACAGGATCTTTGAAATGAATGAAATTTTACTTAGGTCTGAATCTTTTATATTCTTCATTTTGTAGAACCAGTAGAAAAAGGAAATGCTTCAAATGCATATTCAAATTGTTTCACATTAGAAAAATGCTAAGTACCTTTAAGAAGCTTCCATGTCATCCGATGGGAAATGTAATGGACAACAAGTCTTTCCAGCACCCGTTTAGTCGTTACAACAGTTGTCTGAAACATTATTTTTAAAAATTAAAATTAAAAAAAAAAAAAAAAAAAAAAAAAAAAAAAAAAAAACCAGAGGAAAACTTCAGCTTCACTGACTTCAAAGAATGATACAAAGAACAACCATGTATGTTAATATTAAACAACCTTCGCCCGTGCAAGAGGAATGTGAAGGCCGTATTGCAGTTTAAGATATGTTAAACTACAACATGTCGTCATCAAAAAAAAAAAAACTCCAACGTGATACTATATGAAGAAACTAGAAACAAGCCTTTCCTAGATAAAGAGGGTTGTAAAAAATAGGAGTACCTTGACTAAGACACGACAAGATTAGATGATAGGGAACAAAAGCTCCAATATGAACAAAATGATGAAGATATCAATAAAGGTGTTGAAAATTGGATGCCTCAAATCTACGTTGAAACAGGGCCATCGACCGATCGACAGTGTAGTCAACAGGTCAAAGGATATTGAAAATATTCAGGGTTTTTTGGCAAAATTCTTTGGACTGTTTTTGGAGTTTTCAACAGGTCGAAAACTTTGGTCGAAGGGTCAACCTGACCAATCGACGCGTCTCGACCAGTCGAATCGAAAGATCGATGGATTGCGCAATTTTGCGCGTTTTTGCGCCATTTATTTTTATTTCCATTTTATCTTAAATATATGGGAGTAATCGAGATTAGAGAGGGGGCTAGACGTGCTTAAGAGTATGAGAGGGTTTTGGGGAGAGAAAAAGCTAGAGTTTTTCTCTTGGTGCTTTGAATTAGTAAGGTTTCATATCTTGTAACATGTTATTCATAGTACATTATTGCTTTATGCGTGGTTTTTTCTCGCAAGGGTTTTTCCATGTAATTCGGAGTGTTCTTTGTTGGATTTGCTTATGCGATTATAATTACTTTGTTTGATTCCTCTCTGTATGCTTCTACAAGTCCCAACAAATGGTACAAGAAATTTGATTCTTTCATGATGAGTCGGAGGTTTACCAGGAGTGTGTCTATTTCAAGACATTAGGTGATGGAAAGTTCATTATCTTCGTATTGTATGTTGATAACATGCTTATTGTCAGTCATAGCATGTCTGAGATCGACATACTGAAGGCTCAGCTCTCAGGGACAGTTAGGATTAAAGATCTGGGGGTTGCAAAGAGGGTTCTTGACATTGACATACACAGAGACAAGAATAGGAGTAGGCTATGGTTATCTCAGATTGAATACCTTGAAAAGGTATTGGTGAAGTATGGGATGACCAAGACAAAGCCGGTCAGCGTTCCCCACATGGCTTATTTTCAGCTTTCTTCTTAATAGTGTCCTGAAAAGGATGAAGAAAAGTAGGTTATGTCTCATGTGCCATATTCGAGTGATGTTGGCAGCTTGATGTATGTCAGGGTTTGTACAAGACCGAATATTTCACATGCGGTGGGTGCTGTTAGCAGATACATGTCTAACCCCGGCAAGCAACACTGGGAGGCAGTGAAATGGCTAACTTCGATATATTCAAAGTACACAGAACTACGTCTTGACACTGACAAATATAAAGTGCAGACAGAGTGTGCTCGAGAAGCAATGATTGTGGAGCTATGATGGAGACGAAGTAGAGATGGAGGATCGAACATGGCGTGTTGTAGCATAAAGATTAGAATCATGGTGGAGATTGTTGAAAATTATATGCCTCAAATCTATGTTGAAATAGGGGCCATCGACCGGTCGACAGGTCGAAGGATATTGAAAATATTTACTTTTATTTTTTGGAAGAACTCTCTGGACTATTTTTGTTCAACTCTGGTTGACAGGTTGACTCGACCGATCGATGTGTCTCGACCGGTCGAATTGACAAATCAACGGATTGCACGATTTTGTGCGATTTGTTTCTATTTCCATTTTACCTTAAATATATGGGTGTAATCGGGATTAGGGAGGGGGCTAGACGTGCTTAAGGGATTGAGAGGGTTTTGGAGAGAGAAAAAGCTAGGGTTTTTCTCTTGGGGCTTTGAATCGGTAAGGTTTCATGTCTTGTAACTTTATTATTCATAGTGCATTATCACTTCGTGACGTTGTTTTTTTTTACCGCAAGGGTTTTTCCACGTAAATTCGGAGCGTTCTCTATTGGATTTGCTTGTGCGATTGTGATTACTTTGTTTGATTCCTCTCTGTGTGCTTCCGCGAGTCCCGACAAAAGGTAATAACACACCGGTACAATCTTGGGTAATATGTAAGGTTTTAAATATTGGCATTGAGGGACTTATTGGTCGGGCCCAAAAAGACATTATACGGGGCGTAGCAAGAAATAGGAAAGTACAACACTGAAACCCATCATGTTTTTATGTTTTTTAACATGTATTCAATGGTTCATAAGAGTGATCCATGATAAGACCATTGTCTGATGGCTTGACCTACTAAAAGTCAACCAAATAAGCCCTAATTGAACACAAATCAACCATGATTTGATATATTAGGGCTTATTACATCGAAACACAAGAAGAAGAAGATGTTTTTTTAAAGTGATAGTTTTCCCTTCCAACATCTCCCAAAATGTTTCATTCCGATTCGATTTATCGAATCTTACTCAGATATTGTATTTTGATCCCCGAAATTGGCTAGATCTAGTATAAAATGAGTTTTTGAGATTCCTCCATGGTTGAAATGAAGAAATAAGTGAAAAAGTTAGAGACAAGTTGGGAAAAAAATAATAATTTGAAATGGGCCTTTATGGTCTATTGGCCAATCTTGGCACCGATACGATCTGCATCGGCTTGTATTGGTCAACATGGCCCTTTTCATGACATGAAACAGTTCACACTCTGGATCGCATAAGGGGGTGGCCAATACAGTTATGATGTGATTGAATCATAACCAATTTCCAAAACCTAATCACATGTATGATCTCCACAACGTAGGTTGTTGTTTTGTATCCATGTTATATCCAAGGTATTCAGTAATAGTAATGTTGGCCATAACGACCACTTCTATTACCATTACAATATGGGCCACAATGGCTGTATATTAGCCCATAACGAACCGTTACACTTACAGGGGCTTAAAGGTCTGCTATGGACCATTTTCCTGAAATGGCCATCACAGCCCTGTAATGGTGACCACCATTACCGTTATGTAACAGCTGTTACGTAACAGCCGTTACATAACTATTTTTTAGTAGCTTGGTTGTACTGACCATATCATGACCGATCTTCAAAACCACGGTCATATTTACCATCTCGAGAAAGTAAGTGGCTATTCCATATCCTTGTTACAGTTTGTACATTTTCTTTTCTTGTTAACAAAGTTTTTGCTACCAATAAAAAGGAGATATTTATATCCACGAGACTGAAAAGTGGCAAACTATCTTGGATTTTTGGGAGGATAACGAGGTTAGGAAATAATGATTAAACACGCCAGTATAGTCAGCTCTCTTGAGAACAAGTAATCAGCCATTCACATGCATGAACGTGCACACATAGACACAGAAAGATAAATTGTACACAGGCACGCACATGCTATTGTACAGTTATTGTGCCCCCGAAAAATTCAAATGGATCAGATAATAATAACCTCTTCTTGATTCAATTAAATAATCCACAGTCACAACTCAACAATTAAAATGATAAGGAATCATATTAATAGCATCTTTTCAATTTGGCTATTGCCCATCTGCAATCATTCCCACCATCCAGATGGTTTGAATACATGATAGTATGCTTATATCATTCATCTGATAGCCCGCATTGTAGATTGAATCACAGGCTGAAAATTTTCCCAGATGGAACAATCCAAACCCTTCATTTCTTACATACCCAACATGGTGGCATGTTTGGGAGTTTTAGCTTACAATGGGTTATAGCTACACCACAGGGTATTCACGCCCATGGTTAAGTGATCCAGACCATCCATCTGTTTGGCCCAGTAGTAGTGGATGGATGGATTGACCCTAGCCCTTACTCTTAGGTCCAATGAATAATTAGGTCAGGCTTAGTGGAATGCAGGATCACCAATGATTAAATATAAATGGTTGCATTATCTTTCTTAACTGTCCATCTGCTAGCCAAACAACTAAATGATAAGGGTTTTTTTATGAAAAAGATCTTTAAGTAATTTTACACGTGATACTTCTTTTATTGGTTTTTATAAAATTATAACATAATTAACTATCATTATTTTCATGTAGACATGTCTCTTGAAACTTCATATTTGAAATAATAGTCGCAGAAAGATATTTTTCTTCATGGGTTTCAAAAGAGATTTTAATGGATATAGTTAAACATTGTGAGATTGATGCTTATATATGAATAACGACTGATGATCCATTATTGGAGGAGTGGTGTATTAATTGAGCAGTTTATTCCCGCTCACTGTGAACAACATAGAATGTTGGTATTTCATAAAAAGTTGTTATAACAAGTAGGGACTATTGATAATGAATACGAGGAACCCTTCATTTTCATTCATGATCTCTACACCCAGACTTGATCTTCAAATCTGACCGTAGATGCACAAGCCATCATGCGGTGATTGAAAGAAGGAGATTTGTGTAGATCAACTTCCAAACAATGTTCGAAATATCAGTATCGCAACCTTGAGATACAAATACATATCAGTTATCGCACGGGATATATTGTTTGTATCGCGTAATTTATCGTACTTTTTGGGAAACATGGGGAAATTTGTTGAATTTTTCAATGAAACTTCAAGAATTATTTTAAAAAAAAAAAAAAAAAAACCTTAATTCACACTTTTAAATCATAAAATCTCAAAAAAGAAGTGTACATAATAGGTTTCATTTGTATAAGATCCTAAGCTATGTGTTGTCTGATTGAACTAAGGCAACTATATTCAAATATGATGCATAACACTTATAAATGTATCGAGACACGTATGAAAACACAACCAATGCATTCAAAAGCAAAAGATATAGTAGAATTTAAAAAACATACATATCAATGGTGTAATTGGCTATGGCCTAGACCCACATAGAGTTACATGGTGGCTCGTAATCAACGTCTTCATGGGCCACAAAAGTTTTGGATCAAGCTGATATTTGTGTGGTCTCTTCATCCAGGTCTTTGTGACCTTACCAACAAGTTGGATGGAGAATAAAAATTCCGGTGGACCCATGAAATTTTTAGATCAATCTGATCTTTGTACATTACCTTCATTCAGGTCTATTTGACCTTATCAACGGGTGGATGTAAAATAAACATTATCGATTTGCTTAAAGTGGGCCCACAAAAGTTTTTAATGGTGGACGTTCAATCACACAATTGTTTCTTGTGGTGTGGTCCACTCGAATAACACCTTAGTGAGTGTTACTCTAACATGTGGGGCCCGCCTTGATGTAGTTTTTGTATATCCGTGCCATCTATCTATTTTCCCATCTCATTTCAGGGCATGATCCCAAATCTTAAGAAGATTCAAATCTTAGGTGGACCATACCACTAGAAACAGTGATGAATGATCATTAAAAACTTTTTATGGGCCACAAAACTTTTGGATCAAGATGATCTTTGTATATTCCCTTAATCCAGATCTTGTTGACATTATCAACAGGTTAGATTGCAAATAAACAATATGAAAACCTTACGATGGGCCCTTTGGAATTTTTAATGGTGAGACACTCAATCACCACTCTTTCATGTGGTGTGGTCCACTTAAGATTTGGATCTACATAATTTTTAGGACCCCATCGTAAAATGGGTTGGAAAAACGGATGGACAAGGTGGATGTAACCAAATCATCAAGGTGGGCCCACAATAAGAGTAAATACCCTGTCAGGGCGTTGATTGGGTAAATACCCCGAGCGCAACTTGGGTGGGACCTTGATAGTAGGGCCCACCCAGATGTATGCATTGTATATCCACATTGTCCATCTATTTTTCCATATTATTTTAGGACATGGTCCCAAAAATGAAGCCAACAAATATTTTAGGTGGACCGCACCACAGGACACGATGGTCATTGAACTTCCACCATTAAAAGTTTCTCGGCGTCCACCGTAATGTTTATTGACCATCCAACCTATTGATAAGGTCATACAGATCTACATGAAAGACAAATATCACCTTGATGTAAAACTTGTGGCCCACAAAGGTTTTCAATGGTCATTAACCATTGTTTCCTGTAGTGTGGTCTACTTGAAACTTTTATCTTATTTATTTCTGGAACCATGGCCTAAAATAAGCTGAAAAAACATATGAACGGCATGGATATACAATTCATACATTGAGGTGGCCCCATACAGTCAAGGTTCTCACCCACATCGTAGGGTCTCACCCAAGTTGGGCTCCGCCTTTATCTAGCAAGAGATGAACGGACCTATCAGGGGCTGTATGGGGCCCACCATATTATATGTGTTTTATCCACATCATCCATCCATTTGACAGGTCATTTTAAGGCATGATCGTAAAAAAGAGGCAGATTGAAGGCTCAAGTGGACCACACCACATTAAACGGTGATGATTGAGTTATTTGGCATCCAATCTGTTCAAAACGTCGTAGGGCTCATCGTGATGTTTATTTGGCCATCCAACCTGTTCACAATGTCACATAGACCTGAATGATAAATATCAGCTTGATCCAGCACATTTGTCCCTACCGAACAGTTATCAATGGTAAGTGTTCAATCTCCACTGCTTGTTGTGGTGTGGTCCATTTGAACCTTAAAAATGTCTCGTTTTCAGACTCATACCTTAAAATGATCTTCCATAATAAATGGACGGATTGTATAAAACATATACATCAAGGTGGACCTCCGTTTGTCTCGAGCTAAAGCGATGCAACCCGCATCTGTAAAAGGCTTTCAAAGCCATTTTCGAAACAAAAAAGGTTCCGGAAGGACCGGAACCTTAAAATATCTCAAAGAATCCCAAAATCCCTCAATCGAACCTAAATCTCTAGGGTTTTTGCAGTTTTCTTGCCAAAATATCCTTTGCAATTTGAATCTAGCATCTATTTGAAGAAAAAAAGAAAGGAAATTAAGATTTTGTGGAACTTACAACTTACCTTTGTGGATTGATCGAGTGGCCCACCAAATTCTACTTTCGATCACACAATCTTCTTCTACAGGCAATGTTCGTAATATCGATACTATCGGCTAATAATATCAATATCGCATGCAAGCGATACAAAACCCCCAAAAAGCACTCGGAATTAAAAAAATAAATAAATAAGGATCCTTTGTATCGTGTGATATATCACAAGATATCGCATGATTTTGGTTGATATTGTCACGGTTTTCCTCGATATTGCCAGCATATCATGTATTATTTGCAGATTTTACAACAGAGTCACGGATTTCTATCACAGTCGCGAGACCAAGGCTAGAGATGCCGCGGTTGCATAACTATCGAAAAGTCAGAAAAAAAAATAATAAAAATCTTTGAATCGATGTGAGAGAAGGGGTTGCAGTACCTGTAGAGAATAGTTTTCGACAAGAAATCGACGAGATCTGGGGTTCCAATCCTATTTCTTCAAAAACGACAATTTTTCCGGTGAAATTTCAGGGATTTGGGGTTCTGGAAGTACCAAAACCCTCCTTCGAGCTTTGGCCAGTCTTCCGGAACCCCTCTTTCTTTGAAAACGGCAAAATTTCTGGCAAAATTTCAGGGATTTGGGTTCCGGAAGTACCGAAACCCTCCTTCGAGCTTCGGCCCGTAACAGGAAATGCAATCCTCTTTAACGGGGAATGTATTTTGTTTATCGACGTAGTCCGATCCTTTAAATGGTAAATCTGATTATCTTTGACAGTGATTATGGGCCCATCGTGAATATATGTGGTTTATCCACGCCGTCCATCTATTTTTCCTGCTCGTTTAAAAGGTTGATCCCAAAACTAAAGCATATCCAAAGCTCAAGTGGACCATACCATAGGAAATAGTGGGAATAATGATTTCCACCGTTGAAACCTTGCTAGTGCCCACAGTGATGTTTATTTGTCATCCAACTGTTCATAAGACTACAATAACATGGATGAAGGGAAAACACAAATATAAGCTTGATCCAAAACTTTCGTGACCCTCAGGAATATTTCAATGGTGGACGTTCAATTCACACTGTTTTTCGTAGTGTGGTCCATTTAAGCTTTGGATATGCTTTATTTTTCGTCCCAAGCCCTAAAATTATATGGTAAAATGGATGGAAGGAGTGGATAAAATATATAAATCACGATGGACCCCACAGAATTTACTCAGTACGCTTGGCGTAATGAGTTACACCGTACACTGATTTGATGCGGTGTACAAGGATTTGATACGGAAGCCTTTCGCAAGAATTTCCTTGCGCTGGAAACCTACGTGGGGCCCAACATGATGTTTGTGAGAAATCCATACCGTCCATCTGTTTTATGAACTCATTTCACTGAATTAGACCAAAAGTGAGCAGGATCCAAGATTCAAGTGGTCCTTACAAAAGAACAATGTGGTTAGGAAAATGCCTACCATTGAAACCTCCCTCGGGTCGACAATGATGTTTACACACCATCTATGCCATTCATAACGTCATTCGTACTAGGATGAACTGAAAACACAAATATTAGCATTATTCAAAACTTCTGTGGCCCCACGAATATTTCAACTGTGGACATTCAATCCTCACGTTTTCGGCACACTTGAGTATTGGATTCGGCTCATTTTTGGCCTCATGTCCAAAAATGAACTCACAAAACGGATGGAAGGAGTAGATTTCTCACAAACATCACAATGGGCCCCACTTGGGTTCCCAACGCAGGTACTTCATGCCAAAGGCTCTAGCGGCCAATGCGCCAGTTACGGCCACAACCAGTCCCCCATCATTGATATGTATATTTCTCAAATTTTACTTCTTTTGCTTTTCAATGAATTGGTTGTGTTTTCATACATGTCTTCAATACATTTATAAATGTCATGCATTCAATTTAAATATAAGTACATTAGTTCAGTTAAACATTGCATAGCTTAGGACCCTATACAAAGGAAATTTATTATGTGCATCTTTTTTTGAGATGTTAAGATTTAAAAGTGTGTATTAAGGGCTTTTTTAACAATCCCTGAGGCTTCATTAAAAAATAGAAACCATTTTCCCAATGTTTCCCCATGTTTCCCAAAAAGTGCGATAATTATGCGATACAAACGATATATCCCGTGTGATAACCGATACGTATCTATATACCAAGGGTGCGATACATAGCGCGATACCGATATTTCGAGCACTGTCTGCAAGTACCGAAATCTCATCTGAATTGAAAGCTTTTCCCTGTTGTTTTTTTTCTTTATTCTTTTTCGATTTTTTCGATAATTATGTAAGCTCGACATTGTCTACCCTTTTATCATTGAAATTAGCGTCGAAATGGTTGTTGGCCACAGCAGACCCGTGAGTCTGTGATAGAATCTATAATAAATCTGTGAGCCTGAGAAAAAATCTGCAGATAAAGGGATAATCCGCATATAATATCTATGATATTGCAAAAAATCGTGTGAAATCGTGTGATATATTGCACAATACATAGAAAGTTGTTTTTTTATATATATATTTATGTAGGGCTTTCGACGTGTTTCATGTCGTTGGCCAGTGGTAATGATAATATCGGCCAATAGTATCGGTATTGCGAACACTGCCTCCAAAAAAAACTTTGTGTTTCCCCTTGTGGAGAATAAAAAGGAAGAAAAGAGAAAGAAATTGAAAGAAAATGGGAAGGAACGTGATACCAGATCTTTTACCTCAATGATACCATATTCCTCGAGTTAGATTGAGAAGAAAAAAGAGAGAGTATTGCAAAACCAAAAAGGAGATGCAAATAGATCAAAGAAAAGAAGAAAGAGATTGGGAGAAAGGACCCAACAATCCTCTAACAAAATGCTAAAGACCGCGAAGAACCCTCTCTCCAAATCTTCTACTAAACAAAGAAACAACAAACCAAATAAGTTTTATTTTCATAATAATGCATTACACTTCCATAACATAGCCTTATATAAGCTTAAAATTAAAAAAGAAGAAGAAGAAGAAGAAGCACTAATAATAGAAAATTACCAAACTGCCCCTAAATCTTGTCACGACCATATGAACCTTATGCGAATGGGCCATATCTCACACAAACTACCTCGAAATTCACGATCTTGGGCTCGTTTGAAAGCGTACTTGATAGGCTATCAGGAGGCACTAATTTTACGTCATTCGCACATCGTTTGGTGCCCACCAAAAACGCAACAAAAAAATAAAAGAGAATTTATTAATTAAATCATGACTGAATCTCACCCTAAAAACTAATTAAATAAATAGAACCTATGAAATTGATTACCATATAATTGATCCCACAGGCCCTACAATTTAATTGACGTTGATCCCATCCAATTAATCATTAGACCATTGATTTGGTCCAGATCATCAATCAAGACAATGTGAACGGATGAATTCTTCAAATCTTTGTCAATCGGCTTGTGTAGCCATTTTGCATCAATTTCACACCCGGCTAAAACTGTCATCGAGTTTAAATTAGTGGTTATAATCTCCTATGAATTCCTCGTTTGTAGCGCATCTTCTTTAGCTTCACTGGCAGTTGATAGTGGAGACCTACACACTTGGCAGGCAACTTGTGCATAATACAATGCCAAAATATGCGCCATCTTTTCTTTCGCTTCTTGGTGGTCCTCCATGTTCTAGACATCGATTATGGTCCCTTTGTCATGGTTAGCTTTTGATCTATGGGCCCTGATTAAGATTGAGATGGCACCATGGGGATCATGAATTATTTACTTTACGATCATTGAATCGTCCATACTTGTTAATCCTTCAATCTCCTCTACCGTGTCATTCGATGGTTGATCATCCATTTTCATTGGCACTTCCTTCGATTGAGTTGTTGATCCATCAATAGGTGTATCCATGGATCCATTAAGTAAGCCAATAGTGGATTCCTCTTGACTCGCCACACCTGCTTCAAACATGTAATTCTTCGAAACTCCAAAGACAATGGATTGAACTCCATAGCGCTTTTCTCGTTCAATCAAGGGCTCAAGGCAAGCCCTTTCACCTCCTTAAATTCTTTTGCCATATCTCCTTGAACGCTCTAATCTCCTTCTTGAGTTCCCACATATTCCCCCCTGCGTCTCTTGAACGTTCACAGTCTTCCCTGACATTTTCGTGCGATAGGAGGCTTTTGAATTACAAAAATGTGGTTGTAATCACTTGTAACATGGAGAGGGGTGTTGAAGGATCGCCATAAGGCATTTGAAGATGGGTATAACTCGAGGTGATACGAAGGACGATCTTGATCATCTAAGTACCTTGGATAAGAATAACGTGATGGATATGGAAGGCATATGAACATATTCCTATCCATGACATCTCTAAGAAAGAACAATGTAAGAATATAAGGTGAACTTTAGGCTTGAGTTCTAGATTTAAGGTTTTGGGGGGTTTGGATGGTTTTGGGGAAGGAAAAAATAGGGGCAAGAGATTTGATAGGTTCGAACAAGATTAGGATTTGGTAGGGTTGGAAATGGGTATGGTCATGGCTTAAATTGTGTTAATTCTTTTATTTTTTTTTTTAACTTTTTTGTAAGGTTAGAGTAGAAGAGTTCAAGAAAAGAGAAAGGTAAACATACGATTTAGAATTTGGTGATTTGGGAAGGAATGGAAAATGAAAAAGGAAAAGAAAATGGAAGCTGAGGATTGAGGAAGTGGGGGAAAATGAAAGGGAAGAATTGAGATGTTCAGTTCCTCAAGAGCAAAACTTACTTTGATACCAATTTAATGCAAGCCCCAAAAGGGAATGAAATTAGATTAAAGAAAAGAAGAATAAGATTGTGGGTGGGAAATAACCCAACATCCTCTAGCCGAATGCTAGATATCGTGAAAAACCCCATCTCCAAATCTTTCACCGAAAAAGAAACAACAAAACAAAGAAATTTTATTCAAATCATCATAATAATGCATTACACCTCCATAACAATCTTATATCGACTTTAAAAAAACCTAAAAATAAAATGACTAAACTACCCATAAATCTCGTCACTAGCATATGGTCTTTAAGTAAATGAGCTATACCTCACCCAAATTACCTCAAAATTGCATGATCTTGGGCTCACTTGAAAGCTTACTCAAAAAGCTACTAAACGGGACCAATTTCTTGGGCGTTCGCACATCGTTTGATGCACCAAAAGGAACCCACTAAGAAAGTTATATATATATATATATATATATATATATATATATAATATATACAAAGAGAATTCATTAACTAAATCATGACTCGATCTCACTCTAAAACTAATTAAATAAATAAAACCTATGAAATTATTGACCACATAATTGATCCCATAGGCCCTACAATTTAAGTTAACCGTTGATCCCATCCAATTGATCATTAGACAGTTGATTTGGCTGAGATTATCAATCAAGACAATTTAAATGGGTGGATTCTTCAACTCTTGATCAATCGGCTTGTTTGGCCATTTGATTACATCAGAGAGTGAGAAGAAGTAAGAGAAAAATGATAGAAGGTTTAGAAGGAGGTGATGCCCCTAGCCTCTCCCCTAATTATCAATGAGGCTTTCATGATATATGTAAACGTACAAAAATATCCCCATGCTTACGTTAGTCCATATCCAAAGCCTATATGCTCAAAACTCTATGTCCTATGCTAACACATCACCTTAAGGATTAAACAAAATGAATAATGAAATGAAACAATGGAAACAATAATCTCCATGTGAAGTGGGCTACACGTGTGATCATCACCATCCATCACGGTCCCTCAACATGGTGGAACCATCAAATCAACGATCTAGGTTAATGTCAGGCTCAGTACCCTATATTTCCTCTTCAATTTAATTTTTTTTTTTTTTTTTTAAAAAAAAAAAAAAAACTCACCTCCTGATTTGCTTCACTGACTTTTTGAAGGGAACAACCAAATTGACAGGTGGCCTCTCTTCTGATTCATCTTGTAGGAAATCGTCGTCATCATCATCTTCCATGTGTGTGCAAGTTTCCAGGAGCGGCAGATAAAACATTAAGAAGGACCTCAGTGATGTCAGTGCAAGAGACTTTGGTCCGAAAGCTGAGAATAGAGGTTTTAGCTCTATAGGATATTCCTTGGTACTGTATTTGAGGGAATTGTGTTGAAAGATATTTTCAGAAGCACTGCGTAGATTAGTAACATAATCTTCAGTCCATGCTGGGGCAGGGGCAGCATCACAAAGGCTGTTGAGATTCCGCCATCACTGAAATGTAATAGGTAAGAATCAATAGAAATGAAGGTTGAGTCAAACAAGAAAAGGTATTTATTTAGGATACAATATATATATATATGTGTGTGTGTGTGTGTGTGTGTGTGTGTGTGTGCATATGTACATGTGCTTACTGATCATCAAATAATTTAACAAAAGAAAGCATTAAGGAAATATCTTATGCTTCCCTTATCAAGTTATAATATGAGTTCCATCAAGCGAACATGTATTTCTCTTTTACTACTGTTATTGGGTTCTTACGAGATGCTAAGAGCCCACTTGGGTGCACCAAAAAACAGGTTCCCCTCATTTCAGCCTGCAAATGAGATGCCAAAAGACTTCCCTACCCCTGTCCTCTCTCCCCCCCAAGGGGGTGTTGATTTATCATCTCCCGCAGACATGCAAATGTGTGCCATGTGTGGAAGATCCAAATCGTCCATAGGATGCGCCATCCCAAAAAGGGCCTCCCTTAAAAAATCAAACCTGTTAGAAAAACAGGTGGGCCACAGTTGTAGACACAATCTCAGCCATGAAAACAACTTCCAACAGGCAATAACACCACCTGTCACACATGTCGGAGTCTTGGAGAAAGATTCATTAAACCGCTTTTTGGGTGGCACACAAACACACCCTAAAAGTTGTTTCTCAGAGTTATGAGAAAAAAACTTGTCATGATTTTTATTTTATTTTTTTAAAGTATTTTCTATAAAATTGAAGATGGAAATGAATATGTGCACATTAACACATACTTTTTTAAAAGACATCTAAAATATCTAACATAAAATACACAAGGAGAATACTTTGTTCCTAGTCTGAAGAGCTTGTTACAAGGAACCGGGAAATTTAAGGGGCACTATGCAATTTTGATTGCTAACGAATGCTTGACCAAATTTTTATTGCTAATAGATGTCTAAACTCAAGAAGTTTCAAATCTCCAGAGGGGTTATCATCAAATCATTCTAGAATCGGACTCTAAGCTGGTTGTAGATTTGTTAAGCGGTGTGACTAAGCCGGGCTAGAAATGGAAGGCTTGGTTGTACAGAATTTTTCAGCTGCAGCGTTTCGGCAATATCAGATTCGTGCATGTGTTGAGGGAAGGGAATTCTCCCGCAGATCTCATGGCACGAATTGGGAGTGCTACTCAATCTTCTGTTTCTTTCGATCAGCATTCGGATCTTCCTCGTCAGGTTAGAGGTTCTATCTTTCTAGATAAAGTGGGTTTGGGTTCGATTAGAGTGGTGTGATTCCCACTGCTTTTTTTTTGTATTATTTGGTGCTTTCTTCGGTGGGCCCCTGTTTTATGTAAAGGGGTGCTCAGTTGTATAGCCGGTTTTTTGTGAGCTCAATGGAAAATACAAGATATTGTTGTTGAAAAAAAAAAAAAAAGTACTGCAAAGATGATGGGGAGCCATTTCAGATCCTACAATGTGTCAACATCCAATAGGGTGATGTGGCCTGCCATTTTTCATGCAGTTAATAGCATCAATCAGTTTGATCTCTGGTCCCAATGACTCCACTTGACTGCAGTCCATACAAGCCTTTGATATCTATGGGGCACCATTAATTGTAGCCTTTTCTTCCCATCTCCTCTTCCTTGTCATCTATTACTTATGCAAATTCGGCTGGGTGTCCAAACACCCGTTGTTCCACTATGATTGCAAATCCTAGAATCCTTCAATGTTTATGAGGCACCATTAATCGTGGCCTTTTCTTCCATATTACTCTTCCTTTTCATCTATTATAGTATATGTGGGCCTGTCATGGACCCTTGGTTTAGGTTGTGGGCCCTTGGGCCTATTAGTTATGTTATTTCTTAGGTTTTTTTTTCTTGGTTCCAATTTTGCCCTTTTACTTGTGGGTATTTTATGTAATTTTCATATTTTGTCCTATAAATACAATAGAGTTGGAGGTCCAACTATACTGGTCTTTCCTTCTTTCAAGCTTTTCTACTTTGCATAGTAGTAGAGCCTACAGATTATTATTAGGGTTTCTTTATTAGTTCCTTCCTCTCTTGATCTTTCTCCTTCAAAGCATTTTTCCCCTCTCTTCTTCTTTTCTCTTCTATTTCTTCTTCTTTTCTCTTCTATTTCTTCTTCTTTTCTCTTCTTTTTCTTCTTCTTTCATGCATACACTTCATCTTGTTTTGAGGGTGTTGAGTGTTTTTTACCCACTAATCTCATTTGATTTGAGAGGAGGAGACATGCAGTTGGAGATTTTTGAAGATTTTTAAGATTTGTGGTGGAGTTTTGCAGCTGAGTTTTCTGAGGCTTGAGACTTGTGACTTGTTACTTGTTTTGGAAGATCTGAGAGAAGATTTTGCTGGACAATCTTCTTCAATTATGGTTCCGAAATTTTCTTTCAGTTTTTTAAACTACTCTACGGTTGCAGTTTATTGTTGGAAGTTTGTGTTCGCTGGACCTTTTTTTCACACGCACTCACACACCCCACACACTCACACCACAATGGGTGCTCGAACCCATGACCTCGTGTTGAAACTCTTGTGCGTCTACCACTGAGCCATAGAGTAGCAGGCATGTTCGTGGACTTTTTGGGCATTTTTCCTCCAGAATTGCTGACATCTTGAAAAAAAAAAAAAAAATTTTACGTTGATGGTTGTTTGGACAGATTTTAATGTCCAGATTTATCGAAATTTGCGTACGGTAATCCTTATCTTTCATATTTTTTGGTAATCTAGCCATAAGATCTTCCCTCTCTCTTTCTTTTTTTGTGAATTGGGAGTCGACTATTATTTCAATCTTCTTTTGATCTATATTGTGTGGATTCAATATGGCATCTTCGTCAAGGTCTGAGACCGTTGATCCAATCAACTTTAAGATGAAGAGATTTACACAACAATAATAATAATAATAATATTATTATTATTATAGAGAGAGAGAGAGATGGAAACATTTATTATTCATTTTGAAATCCTAGGTTGCATATTACAACCCATTAACTTATTGAAAGCAATGTTGTCAAATCGCATACGCCATCATATGCGACTGGCATATGCTGTTCACATATGCCATCGCATACTCGCATATTGCTCTGGCTTCTCTTTTTTTTTTTGAAAAAACTAAAAAATATATATATGTTAAAAAAAATTGAAAAAAAATCTAAAAAATTAGGAAAAACCATGCCTCTAGCTTGTTTTTTCGAAAAAATTAAAAAATATGGAAAAAAAAAATGGGAAAAAAAATCTTAAAAATAGGAAAAACTATGCCTAATTACTACGAGTGATTGGATTGGGTTCTTTTACCTCCACTATAGTATAAGTGTTTGAGACTATTAGACCATGTATAAATAAGTTATATATTTAATTACCCTATATTATATTTACATAAAATTTAACAAAACAAGTATGTTACATTAAGAGAGAATTAATTATTAAAAACTTCGAACATAGAAATTTTTATTCATCAATGATAACTTGAAGAATTTATAAATTACAAGTTATAACTTAATCTACAAACAATTTACAATTACCAAAAAAAAAAAAAAAGCACAACTTGCAAAGTATGCCATCTCATACTTGTCGCACAAAAAAGTATGCTATTGCATACTAACTTGGATCGCATATGCCATAATGGCATATGCAATCTTTCTAAAAAATGACATATACGAATATGTGATCGCATATGACAACAATGGAGCGAGATATTTATTGGAGGAAAAAAAAAAAAAAGTTAGGCTATATAGTTAGCAGTATACCAAAACTTGTTATGCCAGATCCTTCTTATGGAGATTGGAAATCAAATACCCTGCTCGTTATGTCCCCGCTTTTGAATTCTATGGAACTAGAAATTAGTGACCGGTCTTTTCTTATTATCTATTGTCAATGAGATTTGATTGACTACTCATAAATTGCATGCCAGTCAGAATAATATGGCTTGATTTATAATATTTACTTGAGGATTGAGACTTTAAGACAGAGGGAGCATTTGGTTTCTAATTATTATGCTAAGATGCATGGTTTATGGCAGGATTTATCTTTCCTAGATGATCTTTAATTTACTTGTACCATTGATGTAGAGGCATATAAACGAAATATTGAGAAAAAGAGGATATTCAAGTTGTTAGTGGGTCTTAGTCCTAATTTTGAACCTATGGGGACTCAAATTCTTGATTCACCTACTCTACCTTCCCTAAATAATGTTTATACTTTACCATTAAGAGATGAGAATAATTGTGCAACTATGGGACCTGCTGTGGTTGAAAAATCTACTATTGTGACTGGGCTTAGAAATTTTAATGATGCTGGTACTGGAAGAAGTACAACTACTGGATGAGGAGGTCGAGATGCGTTGTGGGCATGATCGTGACATTAGTTGTGGTAGGGTGCAGGCCGTTTTGTGTGCTCATTGAAGTCGATATGGCCATATTGTTGATTATTGTTAGGTACTTCATGGTAAACCACCTCAAGGTTGTTCTGCTGATTCGATTAGTACGAATGATAAAGACTTCTGAGTACTATTGGGGAAATGGCTTCATTGACAAGTCACCAGTGGTTTAACCAACTGGGGATACGCTCAATCTCTCAATCTCAAAAATGAGTATGACCCTTTATTAAGGGAAGCACCTTGGAAAAACATCTCCATTTACAACTTTGGCCAAAAAAGGGTCATACCTTCAATGCTCTTCATGTTGTCTTCTACGTTCAGTCTCAGATAATTGATTCAGGGGCTATTGATCATATGACAGGTGTAATTGTCTCTCTTTTCTTTCTTTTTTTTCGTTTACCTCAGATGCTCATTTAGGTCATGTGAAGATAGGAGATGGTACTTTGATACCTATTAAAGGAAATGGTACCATTTCGGCTTCCCCATTGTTCTCCTTGTCTTTTGTATTAATGATTTGTAATATTGCTACTAATTTATTGTCTGTGAGTCAGATTACAAAGGATCTGAATTGTAGCATGACAATTTTTCCCAATCATTATGTCTTTCAGGATCTGAAGACGAATAAGCTGCCCGGTTGACTTAAGAATGATGGATTATACATTCTTCGCTTGAGTTCTTCAAGTCAGTTTGGTGAGTATCATACTATAAGAAAAGAGGATCTTTATCTTTGGCATTTTAATGTTGGTCATTCTTCTAATTCAAGCCTACAATCTTTGTTGGTCAGTCAGTTGAGTCTAATGATATTAAGAATTTTCAACATGAAGCTGGTGTTTTGACTAAACATCATAGGTATGTTTATCCCTCAGTGAAAAAAAAAAAGTCAACTAAAATTTTTGTGTTTGTTTATGTATGGGAACTGATTCAATCCATTCTAATAGATTTAAATACTTAGTCTCCTTCATTGACGATGCTTCTTGTTGAAATGTTTCCAATTTTTCCCTTTTAAAAGGGTATTTTATGTAATTTGCATTTTTTGTCTTATACATACAATAGTGATGGAATGTCCAACCCTACTGGACTTTCCTTTCTTTCAAATCAGATTGTTTCTCCTCATTCCTCTCATAATCACTAGCAAAAAATCTTCAGTAAGGCACTTGACTAAAGCTAACCATGTATCTGGTTGGCAAATTGATACCCTTATGATCCACATCAATTTCAAGGAAGTGTAGAAAGATGTAGCCTTTTAAATCGATATTCTTAGAAAGTCCATAATCTTGTACGGCTTGTGTAGACCTTGCACAGTCAATAGGTGCGCGCACGCTAATGCATGCGTAGCATGTGGTTGATGAGTGTCATATATGCACACAAGTGGTTGCATACAGGTGGCCCCCACAGGTTCATATCCAACTAATGCAGGGGCATTTTCACACTAGGCTCGAGTGGGTGTGGGATACAGGGACACACTCGGGGTGGGTGACTCGTGTTAAGCGGAACCCATGTGAAGTGGGGCCCACGAGGAGGGTTCAGCAAAGGTCCTAATTCATGGGATTGATTCACCACTCTCTAACAGTTCGAGCTTTTAGAGGAAGTGGTTAATTGTCCCTGCATTACCAACAGTTTCCACAAATTTTCAATTGTTTTATCAATGGCTTCAATCACAGAACTATGGGCTAATCCGAAATCCGCCACTACACAAACATTCCTCCCGAGCATAGTATAATTCCCTTAGTAAAAATCCAATTAGAAAAAAAAAAAAAAAAAAAAAACTGCTACGGAAGCACTGAACACATCGCCTATCTTTACAAAAAATAAATAATAAACAATTTACAGTCAAACCCAAGTGACGGAATTCCCTTAAAAAATACTCTTATTTTCACTAAACTGAAGCAATACCCAAAAAAGAAAAGGATATTACAAGGAGCAACTGATCAAAGAAACCCAGAAGACAGGATTCGATCGACATACCCAAACAAGAATCTTGAAGCGAA
>JAJHSJ010000363.1:0-37090 GCA_021015155.1 Magnolia officinalis | reverse complement strand
GAAAAAGAGTAACGAGAGAAAAAAGAAAGAACCTAAGATCAAGGCCCACCTTCCTATCCCTTAATCTCCTGTCCTAACCCTTCAATTCTCATAATCTTCCATAAAAAAAGAAGCCAAGGAGCTTAGCATTCTAACCAAGAAGATTAGCAATCAGTGGGTGTTCATAGGATTAGATTGTGATTTTAGTGTCGGGACAAGTGGGGCCTACCGATTGATGGTATGGATCCTATTTGGGACCCAAGGTGTGGCCAATGGCGCACCATGATTCACATATGTAGATCTATGATGGGGTCATTCTCCATGGATCCCACCATGATGTTTATTTGATGATCAACATGTAGAGGTCATCTAGACCTTAAGTTTGTTGTGGGGATGGTATCCGCACCTTGATTTCCATTTTTGAGGGCCCACAAGTATTGGGACCCATTTTGATGTATGTATTTATTTACATGGCCCACCTAGGGAGGGCTCATAGTGGCGGAGCCCCTCCCGTCCATCACACGTGTCTTTCTCTCTCTCACTTCCTTGTTTGCGGCCCACCATGATGCAAGTATTTTATTCACGTCGTACATTTAGTGGACCACACCGCTGTCCAAGCGGGGCCTACCTCACTGCCATGTCCAGGGCCCACACTTGCTGTCCATTTGAACTACCCTGGTGAGCCACACGTGGGACCCACCTGATGTACATGTTCCATCCACTGTCCAGTCGACTGGACGGTGGAAACCCATCATAATGTATGTGTTATACACCCACCATCGAGGGGCCAGGACGGTGGGGCTTACCTCCCACACGTGTGGCATTCACACCGTCCAGCACGGACGGTAGGATCCATCGTGGTGTGAGTGTTCTATCCACGATGCCTAGCAGCCGTGGACCCCACCCACGTGGGACCACTATGATATATGTATTTTTTTCCTCACCGTCCAAACCTCGGGATGGTGGGACGCACGTGATGTATGGATTTGATCCCCACTATCCGTCCAGCATGTGAACTACACATGAGGTGTGTGCTGTATACACACCGTCCATCCAAGGGACCACCATGATGTACGTGTTTAATCCAAGTCATCCAGCGGTTGTGGACCCCATATGATGTATGTGTTGTATCTCCACCGTCTAGCTAGGATGGTGGAAACCACCATGATATATGTTAATCCAAACAATCCATTTATTGGACGCCCGAACGGGGCCAGCAACCACAGGGCCTATCTGACTCATGTAGGCCCACTTATTGTATTTGAGGCCCACTTGCTGATGTGAGGCCCATTGTAATGTATATGCGGCCCATTTGATGAGGCCCATTGTGATGTACATGCAGCCCACGTGATGAGGCCCATTGTGATGTATTTGAGGCCCAGGTGGTCAGGCCCATTGTGTTGTATTTGAGGCCCAGATGGTCAGGCCCAATGCGATGTATATGAGGCCTAGGTATGAGGCTCATTGTGATGTATTTGAGGCCTAGGTATGAGGCTCGATGTGATGTATATGAGGCCTTTGTGTGAGGCCTGATGTGATGTATATGAGACCCATGTGGTGAGGCCCAATATGATGTATATGTGGCCCTTGTGTGAGGCCCAATGTAATGTACATGAGGCCCTTGTGTGAGGCCCATTGTGGTGCATATGAGGCCTATGTGATGAAGCCCAATTGTGAGGTGTGATTCCACCATGATATAGGTGATAACATTTATGATGATCATACATTCCTAACAAGTATTAGGACCATGGACCCCATTATAAGATAGATTCAAATGGGCCATACCTTGGGGGCAATGGTGGTTAAATGTCCATGTTGTAAACAGTGGTTAAATGTCTCCGTCGTACATCTCCCTAGGGCCCGTTGTTAAGCCCATGACCATCTTACCTTATTGGGCTATCCCAAATCCTTCAGCCCCCATAAGTGTTATCCATCTTACCCTAGAGGGCTAAACCAAACCATTGGGCCCCCATTCATGCTAGTGCTCTCCCCCACCCTTATAGGAATCACCATAACTTGTAGACTCACCATGTTTGTATTGGGCCCCATAAGAAAGCCCAACTTACCATATGATAGGGTGGGTGAGAAAGCCCACTTAATATACGTAGGGTCATCATCTTGACTCCCACTGTGGAATGATTCACCCATGAGGTTCATCCTTGATGTAGTATGACATTAGGCCACCACTATATATATATATATATATATATATATATATATATATATATATAATATATATAATGCTCAGTATAAGCTTATGATTCTTGCCTATGCGCATCATATGTATTGTCGGGCTACCCGAAAACATTGGGCCCCATTTGATAATGATGCTCTCCACCACACCCTGTAGAACTACTCAAACCTTGGAGCCTCCTTGTGTTCTCACTAGGCATTCCATAACAAATGTGGTCCACCTAGATACATGTGCTTGTCCAAGCTTAGTGACCCAAACTCGAGGCCTACTTAGGTGATGAGAAGGATCGTTTGTAGGGTTATATAGTCCTGGATGTGTGGATCCAACCAAGACTTACCTCATGTTCGTATCGGGCCCTCATAGGAGAGCTCAGCTGTTCCTGATAAAGAGAAAGCCCACTTGTTATATACCCGCTTGACTCACCCGTGTGATGTGCCCTACCTTTGAATCGATCGCTAGGACTTCGTGTTATGTACGTATCAACCACGCCGTCCATCTACCTTCTTAGGATGAGCGTGAGGCTAATCCCTGACATTAGTACATCATCATTATCCCCCTTGTCATAGATGGAAGAATATGTGATACCAAGTCAGGTATATTCACTATATAGGCCTATCTTGATATTGTGTCAGATACCCCATCCTTCTGTGGACCCCTTCATATATTGGGATGATTAATGTTATATCTGTTAATCATGCTAGTATTCTTAAGCTAGTAAAACACATTGAGTATATGTTAAGCATGAGTGATTTATCATAGCATGTGTCATTGGGCTGATTATTTATGGAACTCCCTTAGAGGCGGAGTTACCCCACATGAGCACACGGTACGCGCAGGTTTGATGCATTATTAGATAGTATGGCTCATGCATCTTGCATCTTATGTCAAATGATCATGGAGCGCCCTAGGGACACTAGGGTTGTGGCTTCTGCAAGCATATCATGAATGACCAGTTGGGACACCGAAAATATTCGGTTCTAGCATATGGGCATCCAATATGTCCATGGGTGAAAGTCCCTAAACCCCTTGGTACTAGGTACGCTCCAACATCAAGACTGAGTGGATGCATGAGCGCTGAGTGCCGAATACCAGGAGGCTGCGTTTTTCACTATGTCATGGTCGGTTGGAAGGTGGTGTGGCCTTACCATCCTAAGGGAGTAGGCAATGACTAGGCTAAGTCTGACCCAGCTTGAGGATTGGGTCTGTTATCGACGAGCCGGGCCGATATTGGTAGGCAGATAGTGAGGTCTCTTCTACTTACCTTGTTGTGCGCTTGATGGGATGGCAAGCTGGCATAAAGTGTACTAGACCCCAGTAATGATCTTAGAGATGTAGGGTACTGATATGTAGACTTACTGAGTAGGAGTTGCGTACTCAATATTTGATTGATTGATTGATTCATTCATTCACTATCCACTTAGGTTGGTGGTGCGCAACTAATTCATTATGTGTACCTTTGCAATGGTCAAGATTTGGTTAGGCGCGCGACCAACTTGAGATCAGAAGTTTACCACATTGAGTCTATCTATCCAAATTTAGGTATGGGATTGGTTTGGATAGAAGTCCCTTGTGTTGGACCCCACAGCTTGCTATACCACGTACTATCATCCCGATTACACACTCCAACTTTATCATTTCTTTTGCATTGCATATTGCATTGCATCTTCCATATATGACATTTGGTTTGCTATGTTTCTGCATTACATGGCCTAAATATGGTTGATTGTCACGCCCTAAACTCGAAAACCGAGCTCACAAAATTCTCGATCGTCGAATCTAACGCCCACAGCCTCCGTAATATGCCATTCTTGGCTCCCGGTACCCATATACCAGGTTCCTATCCTGGGATACCGCAAGGAGGATTTTCAGCATGAATTTATTCCATAACAAGCATAACCATAAACAGAACCCACGAACAATAACCAGAACTCCATCACAAAATCCACTATGATAAAAAAACTTTAAGTACAATTCGCATAAAGGGAAAATACAATAACAATATCAGAACTCGAAAAGCTTGGCTGCACGCTCCTGCTTCTGCTCAGCTACGACTGCGTCCTGCGTCACCTACATGCGTCTATAGTGCATAAGCTTATAGAAAGCTTAGAGGGGGTGGAAGTGTGTGCGCAAGGTAGCAATGCAAGTATGTAATATCAGAGTAATGCGAAAACATGCTGATAAGTCCATGAATGCGATCAGTCGGACCAAGCCTATATGATGCAAGGCATGAATGCTATCAGCCACACCAAGGCCATGCGATGCAAGGCATGAATGTTATCGGCCACATCAAGGCCATATTATGTAGTGCCTACATAGCCAATGTCATGTGCAAGATGCAGCTCAAGCATACCAATCCACATATCAATCTAGCTCATCTTTGGAGCATCATATATCAGTACAGTTCTCTCTGGATAATTACCAGGGTCTAATACACTATACACACATTGTCGTCCTATACTGGACGCACAACTGTGTAAGAAGAAAAGACCTCACTACCCGCCTGACTAATAGTCTGCCAATATCTACTCAGCACATCGATAACACACCCATTTACGAGCTGGTTAGACTCTGCCTCGCAAATGCCCCCTACCCTTGGGTGGGTAAGGCCACACCCCCTTCTAACCGACTACGATACAGTGGGAGACACTGCCTCCTAGTATTTGACCCTCATGTGCTCATACATCCACTCGGTCTCGACGTTGCCGCGTCTTCGACACCATCAGGTTTAGGGACTTTCACCTAGGGACATCTATCGCTCCCCATGTAAAGAGAAGATTTCCAGTGTCCAATCCTGCCATCCATGATATGCTTGTGGAGGCAATGGCCCTAATGTCGTTAGGGCATACAATAATCACAACACACAACACAAGATGCATGAGTCACACAATCCAGTCATGCATCAATCTCGTGCATACAGTGCGATCATGTGGGCCAACTCTGCTTATCAGGGAGTCCTATATAAGTATACCTTGAACATAAGTCTATTCTAGAGAGTTTTTAGGCTATATAAGGACCTTAGGACAGCCTCTCTCACAGCCATACGTTTGGGATAAAACCCTAAGAAGAAGAGAGAAAAAGTGAGAGAAAGCTTGAGAGTTGTGGGAGAAACTCCCTCCTACTGTTTCCAATCACCACACGGGCTACACCACCCCTTCCTTGCCGCCTTCCCGGTGATACCGACTCCGTTTTAAGGTAAGAAACCCTAACCCTAGATCTGTTTAACAGTGTGAAGGTTATAGGTTAAGAAATAGCTAATCGGTTTCACTCTTTAGGCTACAAAATCGCCGGATACGGAAGCCTAACGAACCTAGCTGATTCGTTGTAATCCTAAGGTGTAAGGTGAGGACTTTAGGTGTATAGGTTATGGTTTTCAATGCTTTCAATGTCTATAATGATAGATTCATGATCTGCATGTAATTGCACATGTACAAAGTGCTTTCCATTTCCTATTTCGATTAAAGATGCAGAATATGGAATTTTACATACTCTAGGTATACGTAGAAATACTGTATACGTACAAATTTTGGAAATGTATTTGCCATGATTAATTGTTGTATGATTATTAGTTTATGGATAAATTACTAATTTGGCGAAAGGAATCGCCGTAATACATGTTTGCTTATATACACTGAGTATGTTGAAATTGTGTATTCTAGAAAATACCGTATATGTATAGATTTTGGAGATGTAATTGTCATGACTATTTGCTGTATGAATATGATATACACGGATAAAATACTAGCTTGGCGAAAGGATAGCCCTAATACATATTTTACTAACATACGTCATGTATGTTGAAGTAGTGTACTCTAAGTGTTTGTGTAAATGCTTGTGAGAGTAAATGCTTAGATGTTAGTGCCTTAGGTAGGTGCTGAGATGAAATTCTCAACTACCTTAGAGACATGTATGATTCCCTCCATGGGTTGTTTACTCTAACTACTCACTTATGAAGTATATGTGTTTGTATCCCTATTTGTATAGTACTCTATAACATGCTTTACAACATGCCTTATATCATGCTTTATAACATGCCTTATGACATGCCTACTAGCATGCTTGTATTACTTTGTTTATCATGCTTTACTCCACGTGCTATGGATGAGAATTGATTGAGTTTGGGATTATGTCCATAGTCCAGACATTCGGTACCAGACTTGAGATTGTGGTTGAGATTTATGTCGCCACGAGGGATGTGTTTAACAAACCCGAGTCGTACTTCAGTTGGCGATAGTGGTTGGCCACACGGAGTGCTTCTGCGCTTCATATCGCTCAACTTGTTTTGCGCTCAAGCTTGTCAGGCTCGTCAAGTAACCCGATATGCAAATGTGTGTTCACCATGTTTGGTCGCTACTGCTTGAACATAGGGTATCAAACTTACCAGTGGAAATCCCGTTAACCATGGTACATCGATCCGCTAACACTCATGAGCCGGACATGGTGGTATGAAACACCGTAGCAGAGCTGTCGACCTATGCTGGGGCCACGTGCCTCCCCGTAGTGACCATTGAACAACCAAACTCGTGAGCCAAATACAGTAGTATGGGACATTGTATTCGAGTTGTCGACACTTACGGTGAGAGCCGAGTATGGTGAGACCTGTACTCGTGCTGACGGGTGACGAGTCCTCTGTAGTATCTTCGAGTATACTCCAAGGTCTATGATTGGCGACGAGCCCTTCACAGCAACTAGAGTATGAGTTGAGCCGAGTATGGTGAGACTTGTATTCGAGCTGACGGCCAGCGATTGAGCCGAGTACGGCGATACTTGTACTCGAGCTGACAGTCAGCAATTGAGCCGCATACGGTGAGATCTGTATCTGTATTGACAGGTGATGAGCCCTTTGTGATGCCTTCGTGATGCCTCTCGAACCATAATACCATATGAGATTAACTAGGATTGACAACCCTAGAATAGATCATGTTTGGGATTGATACAAGGGAGGTACCTTAGTTTTCCAATACTGCTGTTTGAAATGGACTAATAACAACTCAATAATCATGCTCATCATCGCACCGCATGTGCCTAGTAGATGTGGAGCACTGAGGGAGGTATGCATCCGTGAATGTAAGATGATGTCGCATTAGGGTGGTTTGGTAAGGGCATTCATCATGTCTTTCATACTTGCATTTAATAAGAGTAGTTAAAATTGTTTGATTGTACTGCTTTATCATTACTGTTTGATCGAATTGATAACATGTTAACCTATGCTTTATTGTCCCACTAAGTTAGCTACTCACTCCCACATTACGGGATGGTGTTTTACACACCAACCAAACTCTGTCGCAGGTATAGAGGATGCGTCGATTCAGTAGACAGAGCCAGAATACGATGAGGACCAGGATGAGTTCTCATATATGCAGTACTCTAATGGATACGCTTAGGACGACTGGATCGCGGGGGTTTCAGGATCTAACTTTAGTTGTATTTTGACTCTTTTTATTCAGAAACAATACATGTATATGGATACTCAGTTAGTGTTCATACTCTGGAGATCGAGATGGTTTTTGTTCCTTTACATACGTTATATATACAGTTTCAGTCTTCCGCTTGCCTTTATACAATTGATTTGGAGTATGAATTACTGTTTGGTATAATCTCACTCATGTTTATTACTCTAACACAGACAACATTTAATCATCATTATTTATGTTGTAAAAGTGATGCGTTGGAACTCGGGAGTTGAGTTATACTCGACCCCCGATTTTCAGGGTGTTACAAGTCTTGAAGCGTAACAGCACCACACCAGATGTCTACCCAAAATCTTATACGTGATCCATTGCCAATTCTGAAGGAAGTGCCTCCAAGAACAATGCGTTGTAATTTCATAATCGCTTTCCACATAGTTGAAGCCCTATAAGCAAAGATTGGTTCACAAACCAACCCCCCTCTTACAAACCGTACCTGCCAACAACTTAGTTTCTCCAAAGCCTACCCTCTCCAACATTGAATATCTCTAAATTCATTTCTTTAAAAGTGTAGACCGTCCCTACCAACAACTTAGTTTCTCCAAAGCCCACCCTCTTCGACACTGAATATCTCAAAATCCATTTCTTTAAAAGCGTTCCGTTCATAGGTTTAAACACTTCCCCCACAACCCCCCCCCCCCCCCCCCCCCCCCCCCCCCCCCCCAAAAAAAAAAAAAAAAAAAAAACCAATAATAATAATAATAAATTAATTAATTATTGATAATAATAATAATAAAAGGCTTGCACACCTCACTCCTTTTAAGCAAATGAAACCTTTTACCCGCCAATTCGCCTTTCCACAAGAAGTCCCTCCTAAGCTTTTCCAATCTCTTCAAGACAGACTTCGGACATTTGAACAATGACATAAAGTACATTGGCATATTAGAGAACATAAATTTAATCAAAGACAAACGACTGCCCAACGATAGAGTTATAGTCTTCCAGGAAATTAGTTTCCTCTCAATCACCAAGTCCCATAAATGCTTAGCCGGCTTCCCAATACAATGGGGCAAACCAGGATACTTAGTCAGAAAGGAGCCAGCCTTGTAACCAAAAATGCTAGCAAAACGCAACAACTCCTCCTTCCCCACATGTACCTAACAAGTTTGATTTCGCCGCATTGATTCTCAAACCAGAAGCTACCTCGAAACACACCATAATCTTCCTCAAATTTTTAATCGACTCGTCATTCACCTCACAGAAGAAAAGGGTGTCATCTATATATTGAAGGTGGTTGATATTGTCCTGGCAACTTGCAATAGTAAACCTACGGAGTTCATTCTCCTCGCCATTCCTAAGCGTCCAACCTAGCGCCTTTACCACAACCACAAATAGATATGGTGACAGGGGATCACCATGTATAAGGCCACAGAAAGCTCTAACATACCCTTTCGACAATCCGCTAATTAGCACAAAATATAAAACATAGTGAATGCAGGATTTCACCTAACCCCTTCCACTTAATGCTGCAACCTAACCTCCTGATCATTGAAAAATTCTAACACAAATCATTTACAAGTGAGTATTACACCAAGTCTTGACAAGCGAATGAATTTTCTAGTGGGTTATGTTGATATAGCTTAGATAGGGAAAAGATACTCTACTATAGGGTAGGGCTGAACTTCCAAATCCGGGTGTTCCTAAAACTCCCCTTTGCTTCCAACAAGTCACACACTCATATTCAGAAAATACCGAAACAACGGAATTCCATGGTCAAACTACCAGAATGGTCGGCCACCCTTTGACTACAACAATTGTAATAGTGGTCCTAATCGCAGTCATCACTCCTTAGCATATCCCATAGCTACAAGTCGTGCTTTATATCGCTCTATTCTAAGCATGTAGTTTAGGAAATCCTAGTCTATGTGATCGTAAGCTCTTTCAAAGTCTAATTCGTATATTAGATCATTGTTCTCCTCTTTATACGTAAACTCCACGCATTCATGAGTCATAAGGGTGCTATCTTGAATTTTCCTATCAAGCAAAAATGCCCCCTAGAATTCCAAAATGTCTTTAAAGATATATTTTGTGAATCTCGAAGCTAGAATTTTTGCCAAGATCTTATAGGGACTACCAGACAAACTTATCAGCATGGAATCAATCAGTTACTCGGCCCCTTCTTTCTTAGGAATTAAAGCTATAAATGAAGCACCCAATTTGGAAGATAATCAACCATTATCATAGAACTCAATAAGGAAATCCATCAAATCCTTCTTGGTAACATGCCTGTAACGCCCTGAAAATCGGGGGTCGAGCAGCAACTCAACTTCTGAGTTCCAAAACATCACTTATGCAACATATATGCTTATGATTGAATGTTTTTTATGTTAGTGCATTAATCATGAGTGGGATTATACCAAAATAGTAATTCATACTCCAGATCAATTAATATAATGTAAGTGGAAGACTAAAAGATGTATATGTAAACGTGTATGAGCCAAAAGTTCACGATCGGTCTCCAGAGTATGAATACATCACTGAGTTACCATATACATGTAATAATTCAAAAATCAAAATGTTAAAAATAGTTCAACTACACTGGTAAGCCCTGTAGCCCCGTCGATCCGGACGGCCTAAGCGAAACCGCCAGAGAACTGCATATACGAAAACTCGTCCTGATCGTCATAGTAATCAGGCTCCGCCTCCTGAGTCACATCGTCATCTGCAACTAAGACCGGGTCTGGTTGGTGTTCAGAACACCGTCCCAGAATGTGGGAGTGAGTGATCAACTCAGTGAAATCATAGAGCAAAGGTTAACATGTTATCAACTCAGTCAAGCAGAAATGATAAAGCAGACATATTAGACATTCCTAGATACTCTTATTAATGCAAGGATGAAGTATATTCATGATGCATGCCCTCGCCTACACTCCCTCGTGCGACACCATCTTACGGTCGTAGCATGCTTTCTTCTCTCTGTGCTCTTCAACCCGGGGCACATGCAGTGCGATGTTATGAGCGTGATTACCAAGTTTTTATTAGTCCTTTTCATACAGCAGGATTGGAAAACTAAGGTACCTCCCTTATATCATTCCCAAACAAGGATCCATTCTAGGGTCGTCAGTCCTAGTAAATCTCATACGATGTTGCGGTTCTAGGTCGCTGCAATGGACTCGTCGCCTGATCAATGCAGGCCTAGTTTATACTCTTGTTGCTACGGAAGGGTCGTCGCCTCCACGTAGACTAAGAGTACGCTCGAGGTCACTACAAAGGGTTCGTCACCTGATCAGTGTAGGCCGACAGCTCGAATATAGTGTCCCGTACCACCGTATTCTGCTCACGAGTCTGAGTTGCTCACTGGTCACTACGGGGAGGCTCATCGCCCCAACGTAGGCCGACAGCTCGACTACGGTGTCCCATACCACCATGTTCGGCTCATGAGTCTTAGCGGATCGAGGTACCAAGGTTAAACGGGATTTCATTGGTGAGTTTAGTACCTAAGGTTCAGGCAGTGGCATCCATACATGGTGAACATACATCGGGTCAATCGGGTTACTTGACAAGCTCGACTAGCTTGAGCACACTACAAGTTGAATGCCATGAAGTGCGTAAGTACTCTGCATGGCCTAACCACTGTCGCCAACCGAAGTACGGCCCGGATTCGCCAAGCACGTCTCGTGTGGTGAAACAACTTCAACCACCAAATCAGGGTCGGTTACCGATTGCCTGGACATATCATAGTCCCAACCTCATTCCATTTCAATAGGTAATCATAGGAGACAGTCACAACAGTAGTGAACGAATAATTCTATTCTTGCAATCATATGAGCATGTTGTGAAGTGCACCACAAACATGATTTCACACACATTCATTCCATAAATAAAATAGATATCATAATGTAATCGTACATGGAGGAAATCATACACATAATTAAGGTAACCGAGAAGCATATCTCAATCCTCATACAAGGTATTCCTTAGTAACAACTAGCTTATTCAGACATTTCTACAATCACTTAGACTACACACATCTTCATACATGTTGTATGTTGGTTATACATGTATTAGGCCAAATTCTTTTACTAGGGAGTTGCCCCGTATACCACACGCCTATACCCAAGGCGGATAATCATGGCATGCATGAATCCGGATTACATGCTCATTTAATCATTTCCACAAACACGTGGGCTACACACTTTAACGTATATAGCGTATATTGGCCATGGCGTGATTTAGGGCAAGTCCTTTCGCTAGAGAGTTGTCTTATACATAATAAGCATATAGTCACGACAAATAATCATGTTAGCACAAATCCAAATTCCATACGTATTCAAACATTTCAATACGTATATAGAATACACTATATGTAACATAGCTCATATATAATAGTAACGCGAAACAAACGACACATTTTGCATGTGAAATAGCACCCACATCAAGAATAAATCATTAACCAACATTGAAAGCCTTGAGAATCATAACCTATACATCTATAGTCCGCACCTTACGCCGATAAACGCGTAACGGAGTCGTTTTAGACGTTAAGTCTTTGTCAACGGCGGATTTGCAACCTATAGCATGAACTAGGTTAGTTATTTCTTCATTTCAACTATTTGAAACCCTAGAACGGATTAGGGTTAGGTTTTCTTACCTAAGAACGGGATCGGTATCGGCCGTAGAGCGATACAGAAGTGATGGTAAGGCACGTGAAGTAGCGGGGTCGAATCCCCGGAAGAATCCCCACTTCTCTCTCTCTCTCTTTCTCTCTATTTTATTTCTTTTCTTTCTTAGGGTTTAAAAAATTCGTGTGAAGTGAGAGGGAGAGGGTTTAAGGTCCTTATATAGGCCCAGAACTGATGGAATGACCCCAAGGCCAAGGTATACTTAGGTTATGTCCAAAGAGCGTCTGTTTCAGCTCAACGGAGCACTTCCGGAGCCTCCTTTTCTACGTGCGGTCGGACTTAAGCTCACTAACCTTGGATCTAGGTTGAATTAAGTTTTCGTTCCAATCAGGTTTCCAGATCGCATGTGGCAGACCAGTTTCAGTTCAACGGTCACCGAAACTTGATCAGGGTTACAAGTACACTACCATGTATGAGAAATTTCTCCTGATCCGAGGGTGTATTTGGGTCAGATTCTGACAGTCTAAATCCTTATATTCGGACCACAAGCGATAAGTCTCAGATTACTTTTATTTCTAAAGATACCCATATTTCTCACGCACTTCACTCCGGGGTTTCCAAGGTGGTTGTCAAGCCTAGTAAGGCAGTCGTAATATTATGGTTTCGTAGTAATCTGACTTTCGACGTGCGGTCCAGATCCGATACGGAGTTTCCATGTGCTCCCAAGAGCAACCGAGAATAGAGTTTGATCCTAGATTTTAGGGTAACCTAGCGTCAATGATTCTACAAGTTTTAGGTCTTGCGGATCATATTTAAAGTGATTAGTGCTAATTTCACATGTAATCTAGTTTAACAGTAGTTAATCCTCATCTAATTTCTAAAGGATTTGACCCTGAGTGATTTCTACTTGAGGTGGTATTCGGGTCTTTGTACGGATTTTTTCGAGACGTTACAATGTCAGAATCTTTGAAAACATAAGATAGGAAAACCGCCTGGGCCTGACGCACCCCCCCGCTAGCCGTAAGCATGAATTTCACCTCTTCCGAAATAGGTCTTTCCAAATAGGACACATCCTCCGAAGAAAGATGAGAAAAGCAAAGGAAGTCCAGTTCGGCTTACACCAAGTACCCCCAAAATATAACTTCTCATAGAACGCAACAATCGCTGCAGTAATACGTTTCTTATCTGTAATCTACACTCCATCAATAATTAGACTCAAAATTTTGTTACCACGAGCACGCGCCCTAGCAATACTATGAAAGAATCGACTATTCTCATCGCCTTCTTTTAGCCATATTTCTCTAGATCGTTGGCACCATTTAATCTCCTCTTCCTTGACCCTACTCTCCGACTTGTGAGAAAAATCTAGCCTTTTCAATCTATGTGATTCCAACAACCTATTGTCCTCTTTTAGCAGGTCCAACGCATGAATATCCTCAACTATTTTATCGAATTTTAGTTCTCTTTTACCTAGAAACTCTGTTTTTTATTTTTTTTCCAAAATCCAATATACTCCTTCAACAACTTAAGCTTTTTGTGAAGCCGAAAACCTGTGAAACCTTCCAACTCAAAGGACGACCGCTAATCTGCAATGAGCTGGTCGAGTCCGTCCACTTCTAACCAAGCTTCCTCGAATCTAAAAGAACTAGCCCTAATCATCTTCTTAAACCTCTAAAACAATGGATTTGTGATCTAAAGTAACCTTGGGCAGGCCTCGTTGATTAATGAGAGGGAATTTATCAATCCAATCTAAGCAAACTAGAAACATATTCAATTGCACAAGCACAGGATCCTTTTGATCATTAGACCAGGTGAAACGAGCCCCACCCAAAGGAAGATCCAACAGATTATGGAGGCACACACAAACTGAAAAGGAAGACATACTTTTCGTGATCTTACCACCACTAGATTTCTCAAAGGAGAAGCACAACATTAAAATCCCCTCGTAAGAACTAAGGAACAGCCCATCTTCGCCAAACACCATCCAACTCTTCCCAGAATTGCCCATGCAAGTCTGCTTTGCATGGCCCATACACAACTGTAAAAACCCATTGGAAATCGTAGGAGATCACATAACAGAATAGAGACCGAAAAGTTTGTAGATAAAGAATCGACACCGGTGAGGCCCGTATCCTAGCTCGTACTGTTCCATAAGCTTTCGTGGTCCCCCTGATCGAATTTCGATGACCCGCGATCTGTTATCGACGTTTGCGCGTGATCCTGAGTTGTGTCTCATATATCAAAGTTGGGTTGACCCGACACTTGTACCGTTGCGACCGCGCGTCGCCACGGTTCCGACGCTACATATTACGCAATGAGATGATACCCAGGCCAAGAGATGTGGGCCCACGTTCAGTTCGAGAAAAACGCTGCGCGTTGCGATTCCCAAGAGAATCTCTAATCATATCAATCCCATCAATCACCACATCATGTCAAGTACAACACCATCCCCAAAGTCAACTCTCTCTCTTACACACCCTTACATGTCAAGTACACATCACTCACTCCATCACCCATCCCTGAAAAGGCCAAGCTATATGTCCTAGAGGGGGGTGAATAGGACTATGCCAAATTTAAAACTTTCACAGCGGAATTTAAATGAATAAAGGAAAGATAATACTTTAAATAAATCACAATACATAAATGTAAAGCAACCTCAATATTCTAGTATTAAGAGGCTGATATAAATGATGTTCTAAGGACAACCTTGCACCATAAAAACCAAGGGTTTATGGCAGGACAACCTTACTAGAACGGTTTAAGTATCAATATCTCAAACTGAAGAGGAATAAAGGAAATAACAAGAATTGAAATTCTAAATATTACAACATTTCCACAGTGCTTGAAATGTAAATATTACAACATTCACATCCACACATACATTCCACAGCTTTGAATGATAAAGGATATAGAAATTAAATAAACATTCAAACCATAAGACAAAGAATTATAGTTGTTCGCCTGTGTGTTCTCCAACTGTTAAACAACATCCACACAACTTGCTACTCCACTCCTAATATCCTCACATAGGAGATATCAGCGTTCACTATGAAAATCGATTTCACAAGTTCGCCTAAAACCTTCACAATTGTGTCTTTCAAATAGGCTTACACAATTCAAAAACCCCACTTTCTGATTTTCCTGGCTCTCCTTAGATAACCAACATAATGAGATTTTTCTGGCTCAATCTCAAAAGAAACCAAAGCAATGGAAGTTTACACAAATGTAAAATACCTGGATTTCTCCTTTCGTAGCAGCCCCGAAGAACCAATCGGAGTAAAAGTTTGAATATAGATGTTCAACTGTCTAATACTCACTTTGAAATGGTTTTAGGTTCTAATTAATTTTAAATTAAACTAGTTGGGCTAGCTCTATTTGATCTTGATTCTAAGAAGAAGGAATACAACAATTCCTCTTTACAATTCAAATTGGAATACATAAACAAAATCAAATTGACAAAGCTAACAAAAGAGAATATTAAATATGCATAACGTAGGTTAAAGATTAACACAAACTTATCTCAGAGTGAAGCCTTGAATTTTACTTGAATTTGGATATGAAACTTTGAAAATCGTGGTCTATTTATAGATGCAGAAATTGCATCCACGACTGGTCGTAGGTCGAACTGTATTTTGAAATTTTAAGTGCAATTGGATAAAATCGTTCCACGACTGGTCGTAGGGTTTCCACGACTAGTCGTGAGGCCTCCACGATTGGTCGTGACCAACCCACGACTGGTCGTGAGGAACCAGGAATGGTTGCTGGAGTTTGAGTCGTAGCTATAGGACTGGTTGTGAATGAGTCAACACTGTTCCTACGATCGGTCGAGCAGACTCTAGGACTGGTCGGAGCTTAACTAAAAAATTTTGAAAATTTGTAACAACTTAGGATTGGTCTTGGAATTTCTTGGACTGGTCGAGCCAGTTCTAGGACTAGTCGAATAGAGTCCAGGACTAGTCTTAGAATAAACCAAACACTTATAAAAAGATTCAATTTGAATTATGCATACAAAATGACCTACCCTAAGGTCAATTTAAGGTCATTCATACCTTAAATGTGAAGTATGGACATTGAAACTTCATTTATTCAAATGATGGTTGACCTTTGAAGATTGTTAACTCGAGATCTCTATACTTGATGTAGCATTGAACTTGAGATCTTCTACAGCTTGAATTACACTTCATCTTGAGTTGTACACTAACTTGAGTCTTGATCAAGATCTCTTCTTTTGTTGTAACTTATACTTGCATTTGAAGTAGTTCTTCGTTCTTGACTTGAAGCAGAGATGCAGTGTCTTGAACACATGAATCAACATGCTACACAAGACATATATAGTATTTTTGGCACCACAAAATTTGACAACCAAAGGAATAGGAAACCATAGCACTTACAATCTCCCCCTTTGTCAAATTTGTGACAAAACACGCTTAACAACAATATGATCAATATGAACACAAAGAATCATGCACCGGTGATAAAAGTAAAATAGTTACAACCTAATTAACGAATCATGCATTAGTTATAAAAGTAAACCAGTTACAACCTGATTAATGAATCATGCACTAGTTGTCATTAACTAGCACAAATAAATGATTACTTACTCCCCCTGAGTAGCACACATATATCCATAAAAAATTATGCTTTATAATTATGCTTTTTGCTACTCCCCCACAATCCATATACATTCCATATTTATCACTCGAAAACATATTCTCCCCCTTTTTGTCATAATATGACAAGGGATGAAAGGAATAAATGGAAGTGGAAGACCAATAAGAGAGTAATAAAGGAGTTAAATAGACAAGTTATATAGGCAAATCCAAAGTGCTGTAACGCCCTGAAATTCGGGGGTCGAGTATGAACTCAACTCTCGAGATCCAACGCATCACTTATGCAACATACACAATGCTGGTTAAATGTTGTCTGAGTTAGCGCAATAAACATGAATGAGATTATACCAAAACAGTAATTCATACTTCAGTTCAATTGTATAAAGGCGAGCGGAAGACTGAAATCTTATATTCAAAGTATGTAAAGTAACAAAATTTTCTGAATTCCAGAGTATGAGTACTAACTGAGTACCAATATACACGTATTGTTTCTAAGTCAAAAAAAACAAAATACAATCCTCAAGAGAGGCCCTGAAAATCCCGCGATGCAGCCGGCCTAAGCGAAGCCGTCAGAATACTGCATGAAGGAGAACTCCTCCTGATCCGCATTAAAGTCGGGCTCCGGCTCCTAATCCAAGGCACCATCTACACCTGCGACAGAGTCTGGTGGGTGTTGCAAACACCGTCCCGTAACGTGGGAGTGAGTAGCTAACTCAGTGGAACAATAAAGCATAAGTTAACATGTTATCAAATCAATCAAGCAGTAATGATAAAGCAGTACAAATCAAACATTTCTAACTACTCTTGTTAAGTGCAAAAATGATATGACATGATGCTGTATGCCCTTGCCAAACCACCCTCAAGCGACATCATCTTACGTTCGCGAATGCTTACTCCCTCAGTGTGCCACATCTACAAAGCACATGCAGTGCGATGATGCTCATGATTACCAAGTTTTTATTAGTCCATTTCAACTAGCAGTATTGGGGAACTAAGGTACCTCCCTTGTATCATTCCCTACATGATCCATTCTAGGGTCGTCAATCCTAGTTATTCTCATACGATATTATAGTTTGAGAAATGTAGTGAAGGCATCGCAAAGGGCTCGTCACCCGTCAGCGTGGATACAGATCTCACCGTATGCGGCTCAATTGCTGGTCGTCAGCTCGAGTACGGGTCTCACCGTACTCGGCTCAATCACTAGCCGTCAGCTCGAGTACAGGTCTCATCGTACTCGGCTCAACTCACACTCTAGTTCCTGTGAAAGACTCGTGGCCAATCACAGACCCTTGGAGTGTACTCGATGATACTACGGAGGACTCGTCGCCCGTCAGTACGAGTACAGGTCTCACCGTACTCGGCTCTCGCCGTAAGTATCGACAGCTCGAATACAGTGTCCCATACCACTATATTCGGCTCACGAGTTTAGTTACGCAATGGTCACTACGGGGAGGCACATGGCCCCAGCGTAGGCCGACAGGTCGACCACGGTGTCCCATACCACCATGCCCAGCTCATGCGACTTGGCGGATCTAGGTACCATGGTTAAACGGGATCGCCATTGGTAAGTTTGGTACCCTAGGTTCAAGCAGTAGCGACCACACAAGTGAACACACATACGCACGTCGGTTTAGTTGACGAGCCTGACTAGCTCGAGCGCACTAGAAGTTGAGCGATATGGAGCGCAAAAACACTCCGTGTGGCCAACCACTATCGCCAACCAAAGTACGACTCGGGTTTGCCAGACACGTCCTTTGTGGCGATATGAATCTCAGCCACAACCGCAAGTCTGGTACCGAATGCTTGGACTATATACATAGTCCCAAACTCAAACAGTTTTCATTATAGCATGTGGAGTAAAGCATGATAAACAAGCAATACAAACATGTTAGTAGGCATGTTATAAAGCATGAAGGAAAACATGAAGTAAAGCATGTTGCAAAGCATGTTGTAAAGCATGTGATAAAGCACTATCCACATAGGGATGCAATTGTGTACACATTACAAGTGAGTGGTTGTAGTGAACCACCGCATGGAGGGGATCCTACATGTCTCTAAGGGAGTCGGGAATCCCATATCAGCGCCTATCTAAGGCACTAGTACATAAACATGTACACATACAAGCATTTGCACAAACACTTAGAATACACTATTCCAACATACATGACGTATGTTAGCAATTTTCGTGTTAGGGCTGTCCCTTCGCCACGTAAGCATTTTACCCATGTATATCATAATCATACAGCAATTAATCATTACAATTGTGTTTCTAAAATCCGCACATATGCGGTAATTCTAGAATACACATTTTCAACATATTAGGCATTTACAAGCGAACATGTATTTTAGCGATCTCTTTCGCCAAACTAGTATTTTATCCACATATTATATAATCATACATTAAATAAACATGTCAAACATTTTTCCGAAAAAAATACGTATACGGTATTTCTACGTATATCTACAGTATGTGAAATTCCATATTCTACATCGCTAATCGAAACAGGAAACGGAAAGCACTTTGTACATGTGCATTTACATGCAGATCATGAATCTATCATTATCTGACATTGAAAGCGTTGAAAAACGTAACTTATACACTTAAAGTCCTCACCTCAGCCCTTGGAATTCCAACAAATCAGCAAGGGTAGTGGAGCTTCCGTATACGGGAGTTTCCTAGCCTAAAGAGCGGAACCGATTAGCTTTTTCATAACCTACAACGATCCTACCTTAAATCAGACCTAGGATTAGGGTTTCTTACCTTCAAATGGGATGGACACCGTCGGGAAAACACCTGGAATAAGGCGGTGTAGGCCGTGTGATGAGTGGAAGCAGCAGGAGGAAGATCGGCTACGAACTCCAAGCCTTTCTCTCTCTTTTCTTTCTCTATCTCTAGGGTTTTTCTCCCAAATTCGTATGGATGTGAGAGGGGCTGTTCTAAGCCCCTTTTATAGCCAAAAACATGTCTAAAATAGACTCAGGTTCAAGGGTGGCTGCATATATAGGCATTTCGCCACTTTCCAAGCTCAAAAGGGATGTTCTGGTGGCCCTCCTTGAGCCAAACGTCAGACTTAAGCTCACCATCTATGGATCTACGTAGGATTACGTTTTCGACTCGATCGGATTCCCAGATCGCACGTGGCGGACCACTTTCAGTTCAACGATCAGTGGGCCACGATCAGAAATTCTAAGTACATGTAAATGTTCCTGAAATTTTTCTTAATCCGAGGGTGTAATTTGGTCTGATTCCAACGGTCAGGTTGCTTAATACTGACGCGCAACCGAATGATGTCAAATCACTATTCCAGATATTTATTTTGGGATGGAATTAGTGTTTTTCACACTCCCTCGCTCCGGATCGAAAAGAATGGTCGTGGGACATCGGAATCATCTGATTTTTGAGATGATTGTCAAGCCCAGTGGGGCGGTCTTGGTTCCTTAGCTTCGTGTTAATCAGACTCCCGATGTGCGATCTAGACCTAATGCGAAGTTTCGTTTCATTCCCGAGAGCAGACGGGTAATGAGTTTGGCTCTAGACTTTAGGGTAACCTAGAGTCACGAATTCTGCAAGTTTTGGGTCTTGCAGATCGTATTTAAAGTGATCCCAACGGATTTCATGACTAACCGAGTTTAGTACTTAGTTAACTTTGTTAAATTTCTAAAGGATTTAATCCTATGTGATTTCTGGTCGAGGTGGTACTCGGCCCAATTTACGGAAATTTACAGGTCGTTACAAGTGCATATACCAGTATAATCCAAAGGACGTCTAGCACACTTAAAGAAACCAAAATAGTCTAACAGTTAGTACAGACCAATGAATAAAAACATTTAATCGGATCTTAATGAAGGAACAGGTATGTTAGGATCAAGTTGATGAAGGCCCTTATTTAAACGCCTAAGATACTTGCGCGTATATTAAAATTGTAAATCATGGGCAACATTCATGTTCTCAACCTTCTCCTCAAGTGTACGAAGACGAGCATCTAAAACAGTTGGCTCATAATTAGGATCATTAGTGGAATCTGATTCAATTTCATAAAAAATGTCATCAGGAGGAAGATCGCCAACTTCTTCTTCATCCCCTGCTTCAGCACCACCACCACCAACATCTCTTTGGCCAGGAGCCAATTCCAATTTCATCTTGTTTATATTAGAATTGTTAAAAATAAGATGATGAATATGAGCCTCTTCTATAGGCATAACAACTAGCATGTGAGAAGTTAACACAATCATAAGATAAGCAAATGGAATATCACTGTGTCCTGGATGGAGACGAAACTAAATGATGAAATGACATATTAAAGAAGGCAGACAGACTTTAGTACCAGTGACGATAGAATACAAAACCCAAACCATAAATGAAGTTAGTTATGTTTTGTTACTAGAACGCGGATACAAATTTGAAGTAAAGATTCTGTGGAGAACCCTGTATCTGGGTAACAAATACTTTGAGGGGAGCACATTCCCTTTATGAGTCCATTGAACATCCATATTGCATAAATCTCTAATTAACATACGTTTTTCAGTTTTCGACAGTTTTGAAACTAGAGTCTGAATAGGAATACCCTCACCATTAACAAGTATATCCATTAGAAACGAAATCAGATAACGTTCTATATCAAATGGACCTTCTCTTGTAGCTATATTAAATGTTAAATTCTCAGTTGCAAATTCAAAAATGTAAGCAATCATGGCCTAAGCAATAGATTGGTATGTAGGCCCACCCCATTGTAGATGTTATCCCAGCCTACAAATTGGATAAGAGGAAGAATACCAAAAGGAGCAATGTGATCAATAAACATAGATATTTCAACAATAACTTTTCGCAATCGCATATCCCATACATGAGAGGGATCATCTTCGGATGACCGAAGATGGCACCTAGTGATAGTTGAAGGATGAGAGGAAGACCGACTACGGAAAGTTTTCTTTTTTGCTCTAAAATCCATTTGCAATAGGAAAATCAAAGAACCAAGAAGAAGCAAAGATTATAGAGTGGGGTTTGCTAAGATCAGATTTTTCAAAAGAAAACCCCAAAATTGCAATGAATCACAAAATCAATTACTAAAATAGTGAAAATGAAGTAATATTGACTAGAATCTACAAGAAAAACACAAAGGATGCACTAACCTTGAGGAATCAGACAGTTGGGTATGACTAGTCATGCTACGGCCCATTGGAGAAGAAATGGGAAATGAGGAATAAGAGTTTTTTTCCAATATTTAAGAGATTCAGCGCGCTACACGATTGGTCGAGGATCGTTCTCGACCGGTCATACTACGACTGGTCGAACACGTCCTCGACTGGTCGTGAACCAACAAAACATGCATTTTTTATCAAAATTTAAAAATTAAACCAATAAATTATCAAATATATATACACTATGATACACACATTCATGAATAATGAATTTAAATTACACATACCAAGATCAAATTTTAATTTATTAAACCTGCTTTTGTCGAGCGGTTTAGTGAAAATGTCAGCAAGTTGAGTCTTGGTCGGAATGTATTCTAATGAAATTATTTTCTCTTCTACTAATTCACGAATGTAATGAAATCTAATATCAATGTGCTTAGTATGAGAATGTTGAATTGGATTTTTAGAAATATTTATTGCACTGGAATTATCACAATATAAAACCATTGAATCCTGTGCAATTCCATAATCGCTTAACATGCGTTTCATCCAAACAAGCTGAGTACATGCATTTCCAGCTGCGATGTATTCAGCCTCAGAAGTAGAAAGCGATATAGAACTTTGTTTCTTACTAAACCAAGAAACTAAATAATTTTCAATATAGAAACAACCACCACTGGTTGACTTTTTATCATCGATATTACCAGCCCAATCAACAACTGAGTACCCCGCCAACTGAATACTAGTATCATATGGATACCAGAGACCCAAATTAGCAGAACTTGCGACATATCGCATAATCTACTTAACAACAGTTAAATGAGACTCTTTAGGGGTCAGACTGATATCTAGCGCAAATTCCAACACTCAAATCGATATGAGGTCTACTAGCAGTTAAATAAAGCAAACTACCAATCATACTGTGATATATTTTAGGATCTACATTTTTACCTGTAGAGTCTTTTGAGAGTCTTAATGTTGTACTCATATGAGTATCAAAATTCTTACCATTCTCAAATCTGAACTTTTTAATTAAGTTCAAAGCATATTTGGTTTGAGAAATAAAAATACCATCAGGTTGTTGTTTTACTTGCAACCCTAGGAAATAATTCAATTCCCCAACCATGCTTATTTTGAACTTAGATTTCATTAAATTTGCAAACTCAACAATAATGTTAGTACAGGTAAATCCATAAATAATATCATCAACATAAATTTGCACCATTAAGATATGATTGTTATGTTTCTTAACAAATAGAGTCTTATCAACACTTGCATTAGAAAGTTATGACTTAGTAAAAACTTAGTCAATTTTTCGTACCATTCCCTGGGTGCTTGTTTCAAATCGTAGAGAGCCTTTTTAAGGCGATAGACATGATCAGTGCTCTTAGGGTCTTCAAAACCCATTGGTTATTCAACATAAACTTCTTCATGCAGATCACCATTTAAGAAGACACTCTTTACATCCATTTGATAAATTTTGAATTTTCTAAAGCACGCAATGGATATGAATAGTCTGATTGATTTAAGATGAGCTATGGGGCAAAGGTTTCATCATAGTCGATGCCTTCAATTTGAGTGTACCCTTGTACAACCAGCCTAGCCTTGTTTCGAATTATATTAACAAGCTCATCAGACTTATTTTTGAAAATCCACTTAGTTCCTATATTGTGTTTATCTTTAGGTCTAGGAAAAGGATATCAAACATCATTTCTCACAATTTCGTTAAGTTCTTCTTGCATAGCTACTATCCAATTTTCGTCAATAAGGGCTTCTTTTACGTTAGTCGGTTCTATCTGGGATGTAAAGCACACATAATTATATATGTCTTCTAGTTGTCTATGAGTGCGCACACCAGTAGAGGGTTTCCAAGAATTTGAGTGGTTGGATGATCTTTGACGGTCCTCAGTTCGGAATTAGTCTAATTTGATGAAGTATCCGGTTCCTCAATTAAAAGAACTTCATCATTATCTGAACTTGGGGCAGGTGCATTCAAGTAATCGTTAATTACCACATTGATGGACTCTTGAATCACATAGGTCCTCTTGTTCAGTACTCGATATGCACGACTATTCAAAGAGTACCCTAAAAAGATACCTTCATGACCTTTAGTATCAAACTTCCTCAGATTTTCACGGTCACGTAAAATATAGCTTTTGCTACAAAAAACTTGAAAGTATTTGATAGTAGGCTTCTTATTAAACCATAGTTCATAAGTAGTTTTATTAATAGATTTACTTATATAAACCCGATTGATTATCTAGCAGGCAATATTTAAGGCTTTAGCCCAGAGATTTTTAGGGAGCTTCATACTATTCAACATTACATTAGCCATATCTTGAAGAACTCTATTTTTTTCTTTCAACAATTCCATTTTGTTGTGGTGTTTTGGGTGTAAAGAATTCATGAGATATTCCTTGATCGCAACAGAATTTCTCAAAACTACTATTTTTAAATTCTGATCCATGATCACTACAGATCTTACTAACATGATGACCTTTTTCAATTTGTATCCGTTTGAGAATCCTTTTTACTTCATCAAGGGTTTCTAATTTATCTCTAAAGAAGGTTACCCAAGTAAATCTAGTATAATCATCTACGATCACCAGTATGTATTTTTTGCCACCTTGACTCCCGTCCTGGTTGGTCCTAGAAGATCCATGTGGAGAAGTTCGAGCGATTTTGATGTGGCATTGGAGTTCACCATTTTATGAGAACTCTTAGTTTGCTTGCCAATATGGCATTCGCCACATATTTTGTGTACTTTTTGAAGTTTAGATAGACCTCTTATTAGTTCCCATTTGCTCAATCTATGAAGATTGCAATAGTGTACATGTCCAAGGCATTTATGCCATAACTCGGTCTCATTGGTATGTGTAACGCCTTGAAAATCGGGGGTCGAGCATAAACTCAACTCCCGAGTTCCAACGCATCACTTATGCAACAAAATGAATGATGATTGAATGTTTTCTGTATTAGTGTAGTGAACATGAGTGGGATTAAGCCAAAACAACATATCATACTCCAGAGACAGTTAAATTGCAAGCGAAAGACTATGATAGATATATAAAATATATAAACTGTGGTGAGTCTCCAGAGTTTGATAACGTTACCAGGTTAAATAACTACAAGTACAATTCTAAAATATACCAAATGTGTAGTGTTATCTAATCAACATCCCTGTAATCCCGTGGATCAAGACACGACTCACTTGAAGCAGTCAGCATACAGCATATACAAACAAGCATCATTGTCATCATAAATGTCCGGCTCCACCTCAGGAGTAGCGTCGCCATCTGCAATCAGACAAAGTCTGGTGGGTGTTTGGAACACCGTCCCGTAACATGTGAGTGAGTGATCAACTCAGTGGAATAATAAAGCATAGGTTAACATGTTATCAAATCAGTCAAGCAGTAATGATAAAGCAGTACAATCAAACACTCCTAACTACTCTTAATAATGCAAGTATGAATGCAGTCATGATGCATGCCCTCACCACATCCTCCCTCGTGCGACACCATCTTAAGCTCGCAGCATGCTTGCATTCCTCAATGCTCCACATCTTCCAGGCACATGCAATGCGATGATGAGCATGATTACCGAGTTGTTATTAGTAAATTTCAAACAACAGTATTGGGAAACTAAGGTACCTCCCTTGTATCATTCCCAAACAAGATCCATTCTAGGGTCGTCAATCCTAGTTAATCTCATACGATGGTGTGTTTCTAGGTCACTGCAAGGGCTGGCAGGGCTATTACACGGAACCGTTACACCACTCCCCCATCACCCTTTTAACGGTTCATCACAAAATTGATACAGTCCTAGTTCATACTCTATTCACCGCAGCAAAACTCGTCGCCTCACCGCAAATTCAGAGTATGCTCGAGGTCACTACAAAGGGCTGTCAGGGCTGTTACACGCATTCATTGCACAACTCCCTCATCACCTTATCAATGTAGGCCGACAACACGAATATAGTGTCCCATACCATCATAATCTGCTCACGAGTCTGGTTGTTTACTGGTCACTACGAGGAGGCACATGGATCCAGCGTAGGCCGACAGCTCGACCACGATGTCCCATACCACCATGCCCGGCTCATGAGTCTTAGCAGATCGAGGTACCATGGTTAATGAGATTTCACTGGTAAGTTTGGTACCCTAGGTTCAAGTAGTAGCGTCCAAACATGGTGAATATACATTAGACAGATCGGCTTGCTTGATGAGCTCGGCTAGCTCGAGCCCACAACAAGTTGAACGATATGAAGCGCATAAGCACTTCGTGTGGCTAACCACTATCGCCAACCGAAGTACAACTCGGGTTCGTCGAACACATCTAACGTGGTAAATGAATCTCAGCCACAAATTCAATCCCGTTACCGATTGCCTGAACTATAATCATAGCCCCAAACACAATCAATCCATGACCAAAAGCATGTAGAGTAAAGCAGAATAAACAAAGTAATTCAAGCATGTTATGAAGCATGTTATAAAGCACAATATAAATAGGAAATACAAACACATATATTTCATAAGTAAGCGGTTAAATTAAAGAAACAACATGGAGGAAATCATATACATCTTTAAGGTAACCGAGAATCCTATCTCAAGACCCTATTAAACTTAGTTCGTCACACAATTTCTCACACAGGCATTTTAGCAAACACTTAAACTACACCACTCCAACATACATGACGTATGTTGATTTCAACATAGAATAGGACAAATCCTTATAGCAAGGAGTTGTCGCATACACTTCAATCATGTTCTTACATTCAATACATTTAGTAGGCATAAATCATAAATCCATATTTATTTAGTCATTTCAACAAACACTTTAAACTACATACCTTAACATACATGACGTATGTTGATCACATAGGTGTAAGGCTAAATCCTTTCATTAGGGAGTTGCCCCAATTATAACACGCGTTCACCCACGACGGATAGTCATGGCAAGCAGGAATCCAAGTTCCATGTTCATTCAGTCATTTCCACAAACACTTGGGCTACACATTTTAGCACATATAGTGTATATTGGCCGTGGCGTGATTTAGGGCAAATCCTTGCGTCAAAGGGGTGTCACCTATACAACAATCATGTATCCATGACAATCAGTCATGGCGAGCACGAATGCAAATTCTATATTCATTCGGTCATTTTCACAAACACTTAGAATACACTATTTTAACAATATAGTGTATATTAGCAAAAACATGTGTTAGGGCGAACCCTTTCGCCAAATAAGTATTTTATCCATATATAATATATTCATATAGCAAATAATCTTAGCAAACACATTTCCAAAATTTATACGTATACGGTACTTCCTACGAATACCTAGAATATGTAAAATTCCATATTCCATGTCTTTAATCGAAACGGAAAACAGATAGCACTTTGTACATGTGCAATTGCATGCAGATCATGAATCTATCATTATCTGACATTGAAAGCATTGAAAACCATAACCTATACATCTAAAGTCCGCACCTTTTGTCTTAGAATCGAAAAGAACTCGATAGATTTGCTAGCTTTCGTATACGGCAGTTTGGCAACCTATAGAATGAAATAGGTTAGCTATTTCATAACTTACAACTCTCAAAACCCCAAAACATATTAGGGTTGGGGTTTCTTACCTAGAAATGATGCCAGAATCACCGAAAAAATGCTTAGAACGAGGTGGTTGAACACGCATAGCAGCAGGAAAGCATGGCGGGGAGATGCTCCCACTTCTCTCTCACTTTCTCTCTCTTTTCTCTCTTTTCCTAGGGTTTTTCTCAAATACGTATGGCTGAAATGAGAGATGGTTTAAGGTCCTTATATAGCCTAAAATCTCACCGAAATAGACTTCAAGCCAAGGTATACTTCGATTATATCCAAAGTGGGTCAGTTTCAGCTCAACGGAGGACTTCTGGAAGCCCCTTTTCTGTGTGCGGTCGGACTTAAGCTCACTAAAACTGGATCTAGGTATGGCTGTGTTTTCGTTTCAGTCGGCTTCTCAGATCACGCGTGGCAGACCAGTTTCAATTCAACGGTCAGTGGATCTCGATCGGAGATTCCGAGTACAAGAATATGTTTGGGGAAATATCCCTAATCCGAGGGTATAATTTGGCCTGTTTCTGACGGTCTGGTTGCTTAATACTGATCCGTATGGGAGACGTGCCAGATTTATTTATTTTGAATTTAATTTAGAATTATTTTCACATTTCTCACACTCCCCGCTCCGAGCTCAAGCGAATAGCGCTGGGACACTATCTGGATTTGATTTCCGAGATGGTTGTCAAGCCTAGCAAGGTGGTCCTAATTCCTTAACTTCGTGTTAATCGGGCTTCCGACGTGGGGTCCAGATCTGATACGGAGTTTCGAGATGCTCCCGAGAGCAGCCGGGTAATGAGATTGATTCAAGATTTTAGGGTACCCTAGTGTCAATGATTCTACAAGTTTTGGGTCTTGCAGATCGTATTTAAAGTGATTGGTGCTAATTTCACAAGTACTCTAGTTTCACACTGGCTAATTCTCGCCTCATTTTTAAAGGATTTAGTCCTGAGTAATTTCCATCTGAGGTGGTACCTGGGCCTTTGTAGTTTATATATAAAGTGATCCAAGTTATAATACTTAGCTAGTTTAAGATATTGTCTAGGGTGAAAGTACTTAGAAAAATTGAAAGAACAAGGTGGTGAAGGGTGTGATTTGTGAAGGAAATGGGTTCAAAAGCGGTTTTAGACTTTGGGATTGAATTCTGACAAGTTAATAAGGTGTTAGGATGGACCCATTGCCTAAGGATGTCTAATTCCAGGTTGGCAAAAATCCGGGATGTTACAGTATGGACCAAATAACATAGTTGATTAGATGAGCTAGAATCACGTACGATGTAGCAGTTTTCAGAAGTTTTACGACCAATTAATATTACAAAACCATTTTTGTTTAATATTTCACACCCTAGGTTAGAAAATTTAACACTGATTTTTATCACATATTTGAGAAATGCTTAACAAGTTATGTTTTAAACCTTCAACGTACAGAACATTCTCAAATAAGGTGAGGTTAGAAAGTTGAACCATACCTTGGCCAATAATCTTGCAGTTGCTACCATCACCAAATGTGACTGAACCATCAGTCATGTATTTATGAGTGGTGAACAAACCTTTGTTACCCGTCATGTGCCTGGAGCATCCACTGTCTAGGTACCATTTTGAATGGCTTGAAACTTTGAAAGTCGTGTGGGCAACCAAGCAAGTAACCTTAGGAACCCATTTCATAACTGTTTTGGGTTTAGGAGTATAGTTGATCTTCTTATGTTTGTAGTTGTTGTAAGAATGACCCACTGAGTTAGATTTTAAGAGCTACTTAAGTAGATCAACTATTTTCTTAGCTAAAGGGTTTCGGTTTCGATTTTTATAGTTGATATGGTTACTTTTAGTTTTGAAAGATTGAAAAGTTTTAGCATTTTTAGAAAACTTTTTATTAGAACTTTTCTCTTTTAAGTTTGAAGACTCTCCTTTTACAAACTTAGGAGGAGTATTCTTTTGTTTAGGAGGAATATTTCTATCATAGCCCAAACTGGATCATTCACCATATTTTCTTAATCCAGACAAAAGTTTTTCTAACTTTGGATCACCTTGGGCATACCTTCATGTATCCTTTAAACTCAAAAGTGAAGAGATTTCAAGTTTAAGTTTTTCATTTTCAGATTTCAGATTTTTAATCCAGGAGGTTTTGAATTCTAAATTGCATTTGCATTTTTCAAAACAATCTGAAATATGGAATTTTTCTAAAACAAGAGTTTCAAAATTTTCTTTACGCTTTGAAAGCTTTTCTTTCTAAAGTTTAAGTTTAACAACAATTTTACAACATTCGGAGGCTGTGAAGAAAATGGTGGAAATGGAGAAAAAGGACGTATTCAACTCGAATAAGGCCATGGGAAGTGAAGGAAAAGAGGAAAGAGGGCTGAAGTCTCTAACTCTCAACAGAGGTTATACAGGCCCAAGAGATAGGGTTCGAAGAAAGAAAGTGAAGAGATGGGAGCGATTGAGAGCTTACACGATTTGAGCTTCAAACGAGGGGTGTAAGAGCTCAAATGAGAGAGAATAGAGAGGGTAGGGAGGTAGGGATTGCTATGAACGATGGAGGTGAATGGCTTGTAACAGAAAATGACGGAACGTGTGAATGGAAGGGAGGTTTGAGAGAGAAAACAGAAACTTTTGGAGAAAATGAGAGCTTGGAAGGGTGTGTGAGGGGGAGGGGGCAAAACGGAGCAAAAACAGGGGTCCCCACAAAATTTTGTGGGCACCACACGAGTCCAGGGGTCGGGCCGACCAAGACCAGCACCGTCCCGACCAGCCCGGCCCAACCTAACCGCGGTCGACCGCGGTGACCGGGGTTCCACCGCTGTCCACCGGACCAGCCGTGGTGCCGCCATGGTAAGGGGTGTTCACCACCCTCCCAAGGTGCCAATGGCACCCCAGGTCTGTCCCGGGTACCTCCGAATTGCGTAGTGTGGCCCTCGACTTCATTTGAGGAATTTTTGGGGCCAATTTGCAAACCGGAATGAGTTTATGTGATGTGTGGCATATGATTTTGGGGTAGGAGGAGCTAATCTATCTAACTAACCCATTTATTTGGTTATATTCCAAAGTTTGAATGGTCAAAAGTCTAATTTATACATATATTTACTATTTAAAGTAACTTTTTGTTTAAGTATTATTCTTCATCATTTATACATTAGAATTTATATATGGTATGAAAGGATTTAGAAAAAATTAAAGAATGAAGTGGTGCAAGGAGAGATTTTGAAGGAATTGGAAAAAAAAAGGGGGTTGTAGGCTTTGAGATGAAGTGTAAGGTGTTGTAGTTGACCCACAACCTAAGGGCATTCTTTTCTATGGAATGACTCAAACCCGTCGACTGACGGCCGACTTAGGTCGTTTCACACGACCAAAGATACATTGTGGACTAAATTACCGTATAGTCTCACCTGTCAAGGAAACTTAGGATTCGAATATAGTTTCTAGGTTTTATCGCCCCCTTCCTAATTCAGAGTGCGTCAGAGTGCATCGTGTTACCATAACCCAGGCCCTGTTTAATCCAAATCATGCTCTAATACCATCTTGTAACGCCCTAAAAATCGGGGGTCGAGCATAAACTCAACTCCCGAGTTCCAACGCATCACTTATGCAACAAAATGAATGCTGATTGAATGTTGTCTTTATTAGTATAGTGAACATGAGTAGGATTAAGCCAAAACAGCATATCATACTCCAGAGATAGTTAAATTGCAAGCAGAAGACTGTGATAGATAATAAAATATATAAACTGTGGTGAGTCTCTAGAGTGTGATAATGTTACCAGGTTAAATAATTACAAGTACAATTCTAAAATATACAAAATGTGTAGTGTTATCTAGTTAACATCCCTGTAATCCCGTCGATCAAGATACGGTTCACTTGAAGCCATCAGCATACAACATATACGAACAAGCATCATTGTCATCATAAAGGTCCGGCTCCGCCTCATGAGTAGCGTCGCCATCTGCAATCAGACAAAGTCTGGTGGGTGTTCGGAACACCGTCCTGTAACGTGAGAGTGAGTGATCAACTCAGTGGAATAATAAAGCATAGGTTAACAGTTATCAATTCAGTCAAGCAGTAATGATAAAGCAGTACAATCAAACACTCCTAACTACTCTTATTAATGCAAGTATGAATGCAGTCATGATGCATGCCCTCACCACATCCTCCCTCGTGCGACACCATCTTACGTTCGCGGCATGCTTGCATTCCTCAGTGCTCCACATCTTCCAGGCACATGCAATGCGATGATGAGCATGATTACCGAGTTGTTATTAGTCCATTTCAAACAGCAGTATTGGAAAACTAAGGTACCTCCCTCGTATCATTCCCAAACATGATCCATTATAGGGTCGTCAGTCATAGTTAATCTCATACGATGGGGTGTTTCTAGGTCGGCTGTAAAGGCTACCAGGGCTGTTATACGAAACCGTTACACCACTCCCCCATCACTCTTTTAACGGTTCATCATTAAATTGATACAGGCCTAGTTCATACTCTATTCACCGCGACAAAACTCGTCGCCTCACCGCAAATTCAGAGTACGCTTGAGGTCACTACAAAGGGTTGACAGGCTGTTACATGCATTCGTTGCACCACTCCCCCATCACCTTATCAATGTAGGCTGATAGCACGAATATAGTGTCCCATACTACCATAATCGGCTCACGAGTCTGGTTGCTCACTGGTCACTACGGGGAGGCACATGGCCCCAGCGTAGGCCGACAGCTCGACCACGGTGTCCCATACCACCATGCCCGGCTCATGAGTCTTAGCGGATCGAGGTACCATGGTTAACGAAATTTCACTGGTAAGTTTGGTACCCTAGGTACAAACAATAACATCCAAACATGGTGAACATACATTAGACAGATCGGGTTGCTTGGCAAGCTCGGCTAGATCGAGCGCATAACAAGTTGAATGATATGAAGCACATAAGCACTTCGTGTGGCCAACCACTATCGCCAACCGAAGTATGACTCGGGTTCGTCGAACACATCTCACGTGTCAAACGAATCTCAGCCACGAATTCAATCCTGTTACCGATTGCCTGGACTATAATCATAGCCCCAAACAAAATCAATCCATGACCAGAAGCGTGTAGAGTAAAGCAGAATAAACAAAGTAATTAAAGCATGTTATAAAGCACAATATAAACAGGAAATACAAACACATATATTTCATAAGTAAGCGGTTAAATTAAACAAACAACATGGAGGAAATCATATACATCTTTAAGGTAGCTGAGAATCCTATCTCAACACCCTATTAAACTTAGTTCGTCACACAATTTCTCACACAGGCATTTTAGCAAACACTTAAACTGCACCACTCCAACATACATGACGTATGTTGATTTCAACATTGAATAGGACAAATCCTTATAGCAAGGAGTTGTCGCATACACATCAATCATGTTCTTACATTTAATACATTTAGCAGGCATAAATCATAAATCCATATTTATTTAGTCATTTCAACAAACACTTTAAACTACATACCTCAACATACATGACGTATGTTGATCACATAGGTATAAGGCGAAATCCTTTCATTAGGGAGTTGCCCCAATTATAACACACGTGCACCCACGACGGATAGTCATGGCAAGCAGGAATCCAAGTTCCATGTTTATTCAGTCATTTCCACAAACACTTGGGCTACACATTTTAGCACATATAGTGTATATTGACCGTGGCGTGATTTAGGGCAAATCTTTTCGTCAAAGGGGTGTCAACTATACAACAATCATGTATCCATGACAATCAGTCATGGCGAGCACGAATGCAAATTCTATATTCATTCGGTCATTTTCATAAACACTTAGAATACACTATTTTAACAATATAGTGTATATTAGCAAAAACATGTGTTAGGGCGAACCCTATTGCCAAATAAGTATTTTTTTTATATATAATATATTCATACAGCAAATAATCTTAGCAAACACATTTCCAAAATTTATACGTATACGGTACTTCCTACAAATACCTAGAATATGTAAAATTCCATATTCCACGTCTTTAATCGAAACGGAAAACAGACAGCACTTTGTACATGTGCAATTGCATGCAGATCATGAATCTATCATTATCTGACATTGAAAGCATTGAAAACCATAACCTATACATCTAAAGTCCGCACCTTTTGTCGTAGAATCGAAAAGAACTTGATAGATTTGTTAGGCTTTCGTATACGACAGTTTGACAACCTATAGAATGAAATAGGTTAGCTATTTCATAACCTACAACTCTCAAAACCCCAAAACATATTAGGGTTAGGGTTTCTTACCTAGAAATGATGCCAGAATCACCGGAAAACGCTTACAACGAGGTGTTGAACATGCATAGAAGCAGGGAAGCATGGCGGGGAGATGCTCCCACTTCTCTCTCACTTTCTCTCTCTTTTCTCTCTCTTTTCCTAGGGTTTTTCTCAAATTCGTATGGCTGAAATGAGAGAGGGTTTCAGGTCCTTCTATAGCCTAAAATCTCACCGAAATAGACTTCAAGCCAAGGTATACTTCGGTTATATCCAAAGTGGGTCAGTTTCAGCTCAACGGAGGACTTCTGGCGGCCCCTTTTCTGTGTGTGGTCGGACTTAAGCTCACTAACACTGGATCTAGGTATGGCTATATTTTTGTTTCAGTCGGCTTCTCAGATCATGCGTGGCAGACCAGTTTCAATTCAACGGTCAGTGGATCTCGATCGGAGATTCCGAGTACATGAATATGTTTGGGGAAATATCCCTGATCCGAGGGTGTAATCTGGCCTGTTTCTGACGGTCTGTTTGCTTAATACTGATCCGCAAGGGAGACGTGCCAGATTTATTTATTTTGAATTTAATTTAGAGTTTAATCCAAGGGTGTGATTTGGCCTGTTTCTGACGGTCTAGGTATGGCTATGTTTTTTCACATTTCTCACACTCCCCGCTCCGAGCTCAAGCGAATAGCCCTGGGACACTATCTGGATTTAATTTCTGAGATGGTTGTCAAGCCTAGCAAGGCGGTCCTAATTCCTTAACTTCGTGTTAATCGGGCTTCCGACGTGGGGTCCAGATCTTATACGGAGTTTCGAGATGCTCTGGAGAGCAGCCAGGTAATGAGATTGATCCAAGATTTTAGGGTACCCTAGCGTCAACGATTCTACAAGTTTTGGGTCTTGCAGATCGTATTTAAAGTGATTGGTGCTAATTTCACAAGTACTCTAGTTTCACACTGGCTAATTCTCGCCTCATTTTTAAAGGATTTAGTCCTGAGTAATTCCATCTGAGGTGGTACCTGGGCCTTTGTAGTTTATATATAAAGTGATCCAAGTTATAATACTTAGCTAGTTTAAGATATTGTCTAGGGTGAAAGTACTTAGAAAAATTGAAAGAACAAGGTGGTGAAGGGTGTGATTTGTGAAGGAAATGGGTTCAAAAGCGGTTTTAGACTTTGGGATTGAATTCTGACAAGTTAATAAGGTGTTAGGATCGACCCATTGCCTAAGGACGTCTAATTCCAGGTTGGCAAAAATCCGGGATGTTACAGTATTGACCAAATAACATAGTTGATTAGATGAGCTAGAATCACTTACGATGTAGCAGTTTTCAGAAGTTCTACGACCAATTAATATTACAAAACCATTTTTGTTTAATATTTCACACCCTAGGTTAGAAAATTTAACACTGATTTTTATCACATATTTGAGAAATGATTAACAAGTTATGTTTTAAACTTTCAACGTACAGAACATTCTCAAATAAGGAGAGGTTAGAAAGTTGAACCATACCTTGGCCAATAATCTTGTAGTTGCTACCATCACCAAATGTGACTGAACCATCAGTCATGTTTTTAAGAGTGGTGAACAAACCTTTGTCACCAGTCATGTGCCTAGAGCATCCACTGTCTAGGTACCATTTTGAATGGCTTGAAAATTTGAAAGTCGTGTGAGCAACCAAGCAAGTAACCTTAGGAACCCATTTCATAACTGTTTTGGGTTTAGGAGTATAGTTGATCTTCTTATATTTGTAGTTGTTGTAAGAATGACCCACTGAGTTAGATTTTAAGAGCTCCTTAAGTAGATCAACTATTTTCTCAGCTAAAGGGTTTCGGTTTCGATTTTTATAGTTGATATGGTTACTTTTAGTTTTGAAAGATTGAAAAGTTTTAGCATTTTTACAAAACTTTTTATTAGAACTTTTCTCTTTTAAGTTTGAAGACTCTCCTTTTACAAACTTAGGAGGAGTATTCTTTTGTTTAGGAGGAATATTTCTATCATAGCCCAAACTGGATCGGTCACCATATTTTCTTAATCCAGACAAAAGTTTTTCTAACTTTGGATCACCTTGGGCATACCTTCATGTATCCTTTAAACTCAAAAGTGAAGAGATTTCAAGTTTAAGTTTTTCATTTTCAGATTTCAGATTTTTAATCCGGGGAGGTTTTGGATTCTAAATCCCATTTGCATTTTTCAAAACAATCTGAAATATGAAATTTTTCTAAAACAAGAGTTTCAAAATTTTCTTTAAGCTTTGAAAACTTTTCTTTCTGAAGTTTAAGTTTAACAACAATTTTACAGCTTTCCTTGTATAGGGCATTGTAAGCATCTTGAAGATCTTCTTCATTTTCATGATCACTATTCAGATTTTCTTCACTAGTAGAATCATCATGATCTGAAAACGTGAACTTGGATAGAGTCATACGAGCTTTGACTTCATTGCCCGACTCAATTTCAGAATCTTCTGATTCATAAGAGGCTTCGGTGCCAAAAGATTCATCCCAAGTAGCCAACATTCCTTTCTTTTTAGGTTTGTCCTTTTTAGGACACTTGTTTGCTAAATGCCCATATTCTTGGCAGTTGTAACATTGACTATCTTTTAAGGATTTTCAAGTTTTAGATTTAGATTTAGATCTTTTCTTGTCATTTAATTTTTGAAAGTCAACTCTCTTTTTACTTTTGAAATCTTGTAAAACTTTTTCGCTAAGAGAGCCATATCATCTTCAGAATTTTCAAAATCAGAATTTTCTTGAGAAATACATTTAAAAGACTTAAGGGCAATAGATTTACCTTTAAGAGCTTTAAGATTTAACTTGTAGGTTTGTAAAGACCCAACTAATTCTTCTACCCTCATATTGTCTGTATCCCGAAGTTCCTAGATCGCAGTCACCTTTGAGTTGAACCGTTCAGGTAGTGAGCGTAGTATCTTTGCACATACTTTACTTTCTGGAATTTTATCGCCAAGACCATGAGCATTTCATTTTCTTCCATATGTATTTCCTCAAATTTAGTTGTGAGGATTTGGACTTTAGACTTCTTAACAATTAATGTACCCTCAAGTATCATTTCTAAAATATCCCAAGCTTGCTTTGCAGTATCACATGATATAATTCTTTTGAACTCATCCGGTGATAGTACGCAAGTGATTGCATTTAGTGCTTTTGCATTGGCACTACTCTCACTTTTCTGAAGTGTGGTCTAAGAAAAATAAAGTGTTACTCTCATTGATTTTGATCCATCGATACCAGTAACTTCAGTGGTAGGAGGGATCCATTCAATCACTATGGCTTGTCACACTCTCTCATCCATGGATTT
>JAJHSJ010002631.1:0-49564 GCA_021015155.1 Magnolia officinalis | reverse complement strand
TGATACACTTGAGAAACTTTTGAGTACATCTTCCTCACAGTGTCCTAAACGTCTTTTGTTGTGCTTAAGAAAACTAATTAGAACTCACCTCATAGTCCATACCATTCCATAAATAGGAGTGAATTTGAACATCGTCATGCATCCATTGCCTGTATCTTGGATTAAATTCTGTTGGCTTAGGATCCATGAGGGATTGATCATTTTTGTGGGCTAAGAGAAACAATTCCACCAATTTGGCCCACAAAAGATAACTCTTTCTATTCAACTTCACAGAAGTTACTGATGCATTGAAGGAGGGTACATAACATTTTTCCAAAAGATGAGGAACAAGCAATTGTACTTTTGGGCTCCATAGATATTCCACAATCAACTTCAATGCCAAAAGAAAAACGATGACCTAAAAAGAGATCCACATAGAACTACACTTAACTACAATAAGATAACACAGATTTCTAGCCCATTATCGCCCTAATCAATATCAATACCAAACCCACATCCCATATAACTTAATAGGAGAGTATTTTATCAAAAGAACTGCTTTAACATAACTCATCAATCATTAACAAACAATTTTAACATCACCTTATGAGAAATCAACAAGCCTTCATAATTCGACGAGGCATGTACGCTCCTTTTCGTGAACGTTCACTTCTAGCCGAGGAACAATGCAAAAAACATGCTTTTTGCACAAACGGACGATGAAACACACTTCCCTTGCGGAGGTCCGATCAGCCCCCTTACGTGTTTACGGGTCCTAAAAAATCAGATCGAACAACTTAGGTTAGATCGAGAGCAATTACGGAGTCCAAATTACTTCTGTCTCTGATACCATGTAAGCTGGTATAGAAAAGCGAAAAATAGAAGAAGAAAAGGAGAAGAAAGTTGAGAAAAAAAGGGAAGAGAGAACTTGGGCTCAACTCGCGCTATTCCCCCCCCCCCCCCCCCCCCCACCCCCCCCCACCCACACACACACCCCCCCACAATATATATTATATATAAGTAATAAAAAGCAAAAATATCAATAATACCTCTTATACAAAAAAGCTATATTTCCAACACATCCCAAAACTAAATAATTGGGCCTTATGCCCATAACCACTACCGTCAACATACTTGTTTTTGAGTTCGGGTTTTTTCACAAGTATCAAAAACTTGACTAGGTGGAATTATCCCATTTTTAAAAAGTAGTGGATTTTCCAATAAATGGTGAATTAATCCAACCAATGGCCTTTAATATGGACAATCAAGACCATTTACAGAAAATAGGTCCAGTCAACAATTTAATCAATCTGTTTGGTAGGGCCCATCATGGATTGATTATGATTATAAAGAATCACGTTTCTTAGGCAACCGTAACCATCCCATCCATGGATCCTTACTCTTGCTCCGATGGTAGACTCTTAGGAGTTTCAACACCCGGTCAAGGGTTCGAGTATCCATAAGTGGTGAAATCCCACTATGGCGTGAGTGTGTGGGGGTGTGTGTGCGTGGAAAAAAAAAAAAAACCATCCCATCCATGGACTGGAAAAGGGATGAATATAGAAAATTTGCCAAATCAAGTACTCAATCCGATTAGTGATTTTTGCATGGTAGACCATGAAATGTGTCGTGGGCTTACTGGATAGTTCATATTGACTACTTAGGACCCAGTGTTCGTATCGTCGGCGAAAAATCGATATTATCGCCGATAATTTCGGTATCGCTGGACTTGCGATACCGAAAACCCAAAAATTCGTTTCTCTTCCAAATATCGACGATATATATCGCCGATAACGTTGATGACAACGAAAATATCGACAATTCGACGATTATATCTCCGTATACAGCCTTAAATTCAAAAAAAAAAAAAAAGAAAAAAAAAAAAGAAAAAAAAAAAGGAAAAAGAAAAAGAAAGCGAAAGATATTAGATTAGATAGAGCATGTAATTGAATAGATCCATACCTGTGGAAGGAGAATCTAACGGAGCTACGGAGGGATGGACGTGAGTTTTAGGGTTTTGAAAGAGGGGTCGAAGCTATTTGCTTTAACTTTACCTTTTTTAACTTTTTCTAAAGTATGCTTTTTCCACCGTTTAAAAGCATATGTCACCACTATTTTAAATGGAAATAAAACTAATAGTTTAAGTAACTTTTAAGTTACTTTTAGAGTGTGAGTTTCGTATCATGTAATAAAACTGGTTCACCACCACTTTAAGAAAAAAATGCAGTTTTAAAAAAACTAAAAATTTAAATAGAGTGGGATATTTATGGCAGGTGAGGCCCTTACTATGGGGCCCACCATGATCTACCTATTCTATATCCACATTGTCCATCCATTTTGCCAAAACGTTTTATGGCATGAGCCCAAAAATCAAGATCCAAATCTCGTGGACCATACAACAACGGTGATTGAATGCCATACCATTAAAAACTTCCTGGGGCTCACCTTAATCTTTCCATAATGTTTATTTGTCATCTAACCAGATGCTAAGGTCACGTGAACATGGATAAAGGGAAAAAGGAAATATCAGCTTGATCCAAAACTTTTGTGGCCCATTTATGGTCAATCACCATTGTTTCCTATGATAAGGTCCACTTGAGAATTGGATCCACTTCATTTTTAGGTTCATGCCCTAAAAGGATCTTGTAAAATAGATGGATATAGAATACATAATTCAAGGTGGGGGCCACCCTTTTAAGTGAGGCCAAGGCCACACATCATTCACTCCCGATGGTTAGATGCATGGATGGATGGGATGGTTGGATGGATGTTTGGATTGATAGATGGGAAGGATGGATGGATGGATGTTTGGATGATTGGATGGGATGGATGGGTCGGTTGGATGGATGTTTAGATGGATAGATGGGATGGATGTTTGGATGATTGGATGGTTGGATGGGATGGGATGGATGGATGGATGATTTGATGCAGTGGATGGGATGGATGGATGGGTCGGTTGGATGAATGTTTAAATGGATAGATGGGATGGATGTTTGGATGATTGGATGGGATGATTTGATGCGATGGATGGGATGGATGGATGGATGTTTGGATGGATAGATGGGATGGGTGTTTGGATGATTTGATGGCATGGATGGATGGGATGGTTGGATGGTTGAATTATTGGATAGATGGGATGGATAGGGATGGATGGATGGATAAATGTTTGGATGATTGGATGATTTGATGGGATGGATGGATCGTTAGATGGATAGATGGGATGTTGGATGGTTGGATGATTGGATGCGATGGATGGATGGATGGATGGATGGGATTGATGGATGTTTGGATGATTGGATGGGATGGTTGGATGGATAGATGGGATGGATGTGTGGATGTTTGGATGATTTGATGGCATAGATGGATGGGATGGTTGGATGGTTGGATTATTAGATAAATGGGATGGATGGATAAATGTTTGGATGATTGGATGGGATGGATGGATCATTAGATGGATAGATGGGATGGTTGGATGGATGGATGATTGGATGCGATGATGGATGGATGGATGATTGGATGGGATGGTTGGATGGATAGATGGGATGTTTGTGTGGATGTTTGGATGATTTGATGGCATGGATGGATGGGATGGTTGAATTATTAGATAGATGGGATGGATGGATAAATGTTTGGATGATTTGATAGGATGGATGGATAGTTAGATGGATAGATGGGATGGTTGGGTGGTTGGATGGATGGATGATTGGATGGGATGATTTGATGTGATGGATGGATGGGATGGATGGATGATTGGTTGGATGGATAGATGGGATGGATGTGTGGATTTTTGGATGATTTGATGGCATAGATGGATGAGATGGTTGGATGGTTGGATTATTGGATAGATGGGATGGATGGATAAATGTTTGGATGATTGGATGATTGGATGAGATGGATGGATAGTTAGATGGGATGGATGGATGGGATGGTTGGGGTGGTTGAATGGTTGGATGGATGGGATGGATGGTTGGGTGGTTGGATGGTTGGATGGATGGTTGGATCATCATGCATATGTATTTTGTTTAATTTACATGCTTATTTATGCATGGTTGTAAAATGTATGAATTCATTATACTTGTTAATTGGTTTAATGAGATTTAAGTGATTGTTATGCTACTATTGGACTGTTTCTTATGATAATACATGCTTGTAGGCCCTAATTAAATAGAAACTTATTATGTATGCATTCTTTTTACAAATTTTTTATTTGTAAACATGTAAATATGTGTATTTAAGCCTCTACTGAAGTTTCATTGAAAAATTACATCGTTTTACCATGTTTTCCCCGCATTTCCGGTTATCGGCGATATTATCGGCGATAACGATATTATATCTTTATCTCCAGCCAGCGAAACTTGTAGCGATACCGACAACTCGAACACTGATTAGACCATCCAAGAAACTGATGCAACTTGTGTTTTAAATAGCTAATAGCATGTAGCATGGTGGTCACCTCTCTAAAGCGTAAGGGATAAGCTACATAGCATGTAGCATAAGTAACACGCTACTTCTAGATCTTTAATTAAGGTTTCACTTTGTTGCACCAAATATTATGATTTCATGATATTTTGCACCAAATTACTGATTAATAATGAAATTTCATGATATTTTGTGTAATCAAACAGAACCTGAAATGATAGGAAAATAGGGCAAAGATTAAGTATAAATATACAAAAAGGGCAAAGGAACTTGTTTAACTAAGTTACTTTTATTATTCTACAAAAATCAGTGAAAATATTATCTAATTTGTATTGAAAATAGAAAATTTTCAGAAATTATTGAAAAAAAATTGAAGGATAATAAATATTTTTATTGAAAAATAATTTTTAGTGTAGACTAAGTAATGTGTAGAATAGGTTACGTAGCTTGTAGTGTAGGCTAAGCTACGCTACATAGTATAAGCCACTTGCTACATAGCGTAAGCCATTTAAAACACTGGATGCAACTAGGAGCACTGTAATTCAATAGTGTTGTCAAAGCAATGGAGCATTTCTCTGACATTTATATGGCTGTTATTTTCTTTTATTCTCATCTTTTTTTTTTTTTTTTTCTCTGAGAATTAAAATTTTTTATTAAGAAAAGCCCAATGGCTGAAAGAATACAGGCAGCTAACTGCAACAAACCAAAGATCACTCCTAAGTAAAGGAGCCCCCTTCCTAATGTACATTAAAGTCCTATAGAGAGCAGCTGGAAGGGACCCATAACGATTCCCAAAGACATCGATTGTTCCTCTGTCCCTAAAGAGGCTAAAGGGTAGCAAGTAATGTCAATTGCCATCTTGACTTTCCTTTCCTACTGCGGTTGCCTACATGCCAAGAAGGGAACAACCCTTCTATGGAACCTGACATCATCCAAGGAATCTTAGATATGTCCAAGATGCCCTCCCACACTCCCTTGGCAAAGGGGTAGTGGATGAAAAGATGATCCACCGATTCCACGTCTTTCATGCACATGAGATATACATTAGGAAGCGCCATAGCCCGCTTGCACAAATTATTGATGGTGAGCACTCTTTTCCTTCCAATGAGCCACGCGAAAGCTGCGACCTTAGGTGGGGCTCCATTGGACATAATTGGACCTATATGGTAGCACCTCACCCTGGCTAATGCTCGAGAGACCACACCATGGAAAGATTTCACAAAAAAATCTATTGGATCTATCATTCAACGAAACTAGCTAATCATTCACACCTGGACCCGGCCAAATCCCTTGGGGAGTATCAAGGAGGTGCAACAGTTCAACTACCTCGGTGTCAGATAGATTATGCCTATAAGGAGGGTCCTAAACACCACTAGCGTTTAAGCTGGAGAAGCACTGGGCTATCGAGATATCCACAAGAGAAGAAAGACCAACAAGGTTAGGAAACTTTGACCTCAGCGAAGACTCCCTAGACCAAATGTTGTCCCAGAACTAGATTCCTCTCCATCCCCAACAGAAAAGCTGATGCCCTAAAAAAATTTACCCGCTAGCTGGGCAACTGCCTTCAAGAGATGTGATGCTCTGTAGAGGGAGGAGGCCCTGGTTTGCTACCCGGAGCAAGTCATGCCGCACTTACCTGTTATGATGGTCCTCCAAAGACTGTCCTCTTCCGTCCTGAATCTCCAAACCCACTTACAAACAGAGTAGAATTTCATCCCTCCAGATGCCTAATCCCCGTGCCACCTTCCTTGTATGGTCTACACACTTTCTTTCACTCAAACAAATGGAACTTTACTTTGGTTGTAACGCCTTGCCATAGGAAATCCCTTAGCCTTTCTATCCTTGATAAACCAATTTCGGGCACTTGAACAAGGATATGCAATACAGGGGAGATTCGAGAGTGCAGCTTTGATGAGCGTGATTCTGCCACCTATGGAAAGATGCCTCCTCTTCCAAGAGGACTTCCTTTCCATCCTTTCAATGACCTTGTCCCACAAGTGTATAGGCAGTTTGCCTACATAGAGAGGGAAACCAAGATACGAAGACAAGAAGGAACCTGCTCACTAGCCAACGGCATCAGCTAGCTTGGATACTTCAACCTCGGACAAGTGGATGGATCATGAGAATCTTGCTTTTGGGGATGTTGACTTTCAAATCTGACATAACCTCGAAGCACCTCACAATTTTACACCAATTATCAACCATGAACTCAACAGCCTCACAGAGGATGAGTGTGTCATCAACGAAGTAGAGATGGGAACCCTGAAATTAGCATTCTCCACCTTGGAGCCTTCAAAGAGACCGGCTGACCGCACCTTTTCAGAATTTGTTTTTAGCGCCTCCGAGACGATCATGAATAGGAAGGGAGAAAGGGAGTCTCCCTGTCGGAGGCCCCTTAAGGCCCGGTAGAAGCCAAAAGGGAAATCGTTGATCAGGATCCAGAATTCTGCTGATCGAACGCATGCCTGAATCACTTCCTCTAGTGAGACCTGCACCCCAACTGGCGCAACATATAATCGAGAAACTTCCAGTCAACGTTGTTGTAAGCTTTCTCCAACTTAAGCTTTCAAATGATGCCTTTGCTACGAGCTCAATGACACGAGCTGATGCACTCATCAGCCACTAGAGTGCTGTCTAGGATCTGCCCACTGGAGATGGAACGCAATCTGGGGAGGAGGTGTGACCTTCGAGAGGGCGGAGTAGTATCTTTGGGCTAAGATCTTGGCAATGATCTTATAGGGGCTATTGATGAGACTAATGTGCCTAAAGTCTTTCAGACTCTCAACCCCTTTTGCTTTTGGAATGATCACCATGAATGAATGCCCCCCATCTTCGACGGCATGAGGCTAGACTCGAAGAATTCAGAAGTGAATTGGCCCTTACCATCTCCCAGAAGATTTTGGGGAAAAAAAAAACGAAGCTAAGAGGTACCATCCTGCCCTGGTGCTTCGTCTTTACCAAGAGCCTCCACCTAGAACAGGCTTCTTGAGCTCAGCAGCATCCGCCTCTGTGATGCTATCGAACGACAGTTTATCCAGGCTCGGCTGTGGCAAATTCTCTTCCAAGAGGAGCCTTGAGTAATAATTAACTATGGATTCGCAGATCTGGGCTGTCTTCAATTATTCTGCCATCCACCAATAGAGATGAAATCCTGTTGGATCTGCTTTGAGCATTCCTAACATATCCTGAATTGCAAATAATTGCCACTACTTCCAAATCTTTACTGTATATAATGCGATTAGGTCATGGACATTTTTGCCCCTGCAATTAGTTTATCTGGATGGAGAACCTTCAACATTTTGAGGACATGGTAAGACATTTTAATTGAAGTTAAGGATATTTTTGTAACTTGAAAATGTGGCTATCATCCATTAGGTGGCTCAGATTTCACCAGCAAAAGCCAATGGACGGCTTATATTTTGCCTGCAACAACCACTGACTCTCTCCTCAATCTCGAGCCAATGTTTTCTCTCCTGATTTCTCTCTTCCTTCCTCTTTCTTCACTAGAGTTGCACTTGAGACACCCCCTAGTTTATGTAATGTTTCCTTGGTTTTCTAGGTTTCCTGTCAACTTTCTCATATTTTTATTAATTTTGACATTTTTATAATACGTTTGTGTTGAAAACTGATCACCTGCAACCTGATTTTTGTTTGTACCTTCTAGTTTTTTTTTCTTTTTCCTTTGTATCTGAGAAAATCCATATGATTGCAACTTTCATGTTAGATGATGAGCTTTGCCATGTGTACAAGGCTACTCATGTACACGCCACCCGACAAGCTAGCATCGTGCAGTTATGCATATCCTATCCATCCATATAGTGGGGTTTCACTATGTAGATGCCCTGGCCTAGGAATCTGGTTGGTCCACTAATAAGATGGGCTAGTTTGTGGAACCTTTGTGGAACCAATGTACGGTTGTAGGGAACTCTGCTGAAGTTTTATAAACCATCCACCTATTTTAACATCACTGCTTACCTGATGAGTGGGTCCTGATTTCTGGGAGCTGACATTTTCAAGGTTGTCTCCACCTGGTGGACAGCTTTGATATTGTACATATTTGCCATGCTGGCACGTGGTGGCGTGGAGATGGGCTTATCAAGCCTTCAATTACATTCAGAATAGGTAAATATGTTTCTGATTAAATATATGGATTGAATTTAAAGACATTTCCTTGCTATGTTTTAGGAAATTGCGAAGCGGCTGCCACGGACACCCTCTTCCTGATTGTCGTGACATTGTGTGATTAAATGCTCATCTTATTGTGGAATCATAGTAGCTTTTCATCTTGTAATGTTGAGCTTGTTTATAATGTAGTGTATGTTTTGAATCGTCTCTGATGCATGCATAGTGGGCTGATAATCAGGGGCCTGTATGAGCACTGATAATCAGGGGCCTGTATGAGCAATGGCTGCTCTCCTTTGCAAGGCAGATGCACCCATGCTGTCTAATGGAATGTAAAAGCTCTCTAATTGGCTTGTGAACTTGTAACCGTTTGATGCGTGGGTTGCAAATGTTTTGATGTGTCAGGATTCAGTTGTGCTTGCGGGCCCATATTTGAGGATGCTGTGTGCCAGCAGAAGATGCTCACCGGAAGAGCATTCAATTCTGGAATGTGCAATGTTAATGGGTTGGCCTGCCCTTGGGTGCTTGCCTGGTGGGAAGAGTTGCCAATACCGATTGAGGCTCGATGGGCCTGCAAATAAACAAAGGAGGCCGTCTAAGCACAAACTGAACTTAAAACTGATGTTGACCGTGAGATTGATTGAGATGGAAAGAGTGTTAGGAGTGGCCAGGCTAGGTCCTCCATCATCCTTAGGGCTGTCAATGGACCAGGCTCAGGTCTGGGAAAATCAAAATTTTGAATAGGGCTTGCCCGTCAGCCTGGCCCGGGCAGTTCAAGATCGGACCGAAGCCGACCTCAGGCCTGGCCTGTTGACAGCCTAGCTATTAATCGGTGGGTTGAATCAGGTGCACGTAACATGCAAGGCAGTTCAGTTCCACACCTGTCTGGCAAGGTCAGTTCCGCATCGACGGAGGTGTACTGGGTTTTGTTGAAGTATAAGAGTGAACATTGACTAACTTTGCTGGCCCAGCATGGTCCATACCCCTACAGAGAGGGGCTCGGTGGAACGTATGAGGGATTTAAGGCTTTTGTCCAGTTGGTGCTTTGTAACCATTCTATGGCTTTGGAGGCAGACTGTTCAAGGCACACGTCCTCCACTCTTTCACTATTGGCTGACGGTAGTTTACCTACTCGCTGCTCTCCTCACCTGCAATATCTTCTCTCTGGGGTTTTGCAGTAGTTGAGTCAAGTTGAACCGCTCCCTCTCTCGCTGTCTCCCCTCTAGATGGCCTTTAGTAAATCTTTCTAATGAGTGGACTTGCTGAACTTTCGTTCCATGGCATAATGTAGCGTACAACAACTTGATGAATGGTCTGGAACTTGCAGGATTTCTTTTGCGAGCAAAGTCACCAAACCCTCAAATGAGAATATATAGAAACCATTCACAGATTGTCTGGGTAGGTTCAGCATCTCTATGAGAAAGGTAAGGCTGGCCTAGGGCGCCAACTCTGACTAATTTGACTTAGAACTTGGTATTTGTCGGTGATTGGAGTAGAGAAGCTCGGCCTATTTAGAAATGGGCTCGGTTTTTAACCCCCAGCCCTGCTCTCATTCCCGATACTCCAGCCCAAACCCAAACCGAGGCGGGCTATGACCGAAGCCTGACAGGCCAGTCTGGCCCATTGACAGCCCCCACCCCCGGAAATGAAATGGGGTGGATGGTGAAGTGAGTGTTTGCACATCCAAACTTACGGAGCGGGGGGTGTGGCGTCCATCCATCCTCCGGGTGGCCAATACCACCCCATGCATGAGGCTGACTGTAACCGCCTGAACGCAAGAAATGCGACCCTCTGCCTCCCCTGCGTGATCACCTTGCAATTTTGCCTACGAATACTTCATTTGTCATGTCATGTGATTACGGTATCTCTCTATCTTGGGCGTGCATTGGTAAGATAGCCTTAGTGCACACGTCAGAGACCCAAAACCTATCTGTATGCATTGACATGATAGTTTGGTGCAGGCTGATGTTCATTAGCTTCTTGTTGATAGTGGGAGCCAATAAATTGTTACGGGCTGATTATATGACCTGAGTACCTAGATTTAGGGCTGAAAGTTGGGCCCGACCGACCCGACATTGGGTTGGGCTTGGGCAGGATGTATTGGGTTCGGTCTCAGGCTTGGGCTATACAAACACCAACCCGATAAAACTTGGGTCGGGATCAGGTTGAGGTCTCGGGCCTGATTGATATTTAAGTTATAAATTGTAATTGAGTGCGGATTTTCTATGAAGGCAGTGGAAATTCCAGTGCCGTCGGGTCTAGTCCACATCATTTCCGATGACCCAAGCTAACAAGATACGCTGGATTTCTCTCTCCCAAATCGCGTGCTACAGAACATGACTTTTAAAAGAGTGGTTGTCCTGTATTTCAGGTTGTTTATTTAGAAAAAAAATGAAGTTCTTTATGATAAATAATTACATATATAATTAATAAAATCATAGGTACAAAAAATAAGACGTGTATTGAAATATAATAGACTAATGTAATAACAAAAATATTATCATGTATCCACCTGACTGAGCCCACTTGGGTTGAGAATTCCCAACCAACCTTGGGTTGGGCTAGGGTTGCCCGACCCAACCCGCCCAACTTTCAGCCCTACCTAGATTACATAAATATTATTTTCCTGACATATGAGGTGCTTTCTATGTACCTAAGAATTAATTACCATTCAGATTCCTTAAAAGCCTACTTGTCGACCCTTTATTTTTATTATGAATTATACAGGACACTTTAGAATCCTTGTTAACTTATAGGATGTCTTATCTAGAGAGAGTGTTGGGCCTATGCAGATGTATACTGATCATTAGTCAACTGGCAATGACTTGAATGTGTGGATACAAATTATGTTTCCACAGTATATGACTCATGGTATGTTGACATAAGAGCAACTTTGTATGTGTGTAATTCACTAGTAGAACTCGTAAGTAAGGTCAATATGCTGTAGGAGGAGGAGCAATTCATTTATATTGGGTTGAAAAATAGAGTTCGACTCAAGGTTGTGGACCGTGTGGTTCTTAAGTTGGGTGGTAAGAATAGAATAGTCCTATGTGATTGCTCTTATAGCCAATCTTCATGGAAAAACCTGATTTCGATATCTATACTGTTTGAGCAACAGCATACCTTCACTTTTGGGTTGACCGTCGAAGTTTGCCATTGCCATGAAGGGATGGTGGTAGGCATCTAGTGAGCTTAGAGATGGATTGTATATTGTATCTTTCTGCCCAACTCCCATAGTTTAGCTTGATGTATTGCATACTTTGGTGACAGGATCTAGGAAGAGGGCAAGAGATGAAAATACATCCATCTATTTTTTGCACCTGTTGCTAGGTCATCCTAATGAGGATGGGTTGAGGAGGTTACTGAATGATGGGATTATTTTGTTGTTTGAAGTGAACCTCATCCCAATGAGGACGGGTTGAGGAGGTTATTGAATGATGGGATTATTTTTGTTGTTCGAAGTGAACCTCATCCTAATGAGGACGGGTTGAGGAGGTTATTGAATGATGGGATTATTTTTGTTGTTCGAAGTGAACCTCTACCCACATGTGACACCTGTCTGCATGGGAAGATTATCATGATGTCATTTCCGAAAGAAAACAAGAATCAAATTACTCAACTCCTTAAGCTGCTACACATTAACATGTGTGGCCCATTCAATATAAAAGAGAAGTATACGAGTATTTCATCATGCTCATTAATGATTATAGTTGATTTGGTCACCTATTTATTAGGTAATAAGTTTGATGTCTTTGATACATTCAAAATATATCATATAATCTATGAATGAATGAGAGGCTTTAGGATAAAAATTATTCTGATGGCCGAAGGAAGTAAAAGAATCTGGATGGTGAATATGATATCGATTTATAAGAGTTGAGCGGAAGTATTTATATAACCATATATGGAGAAGCTAAAGAGTTCCTCTTTTATGATAAAAATCCTTAGTTGTTGCATCAAACATGCTGCGATACACATGACGGAGCACGAATGGAGCAAGAGTTAATTGTTGTCCTCTAACTAGCGCCTCGGTTAGATGAACATACTCTTTGGTTATTTAAACAATATTCACATATAGCAAGTAATGACAAATCCACATCAATAGAAATTTGGTATGCTCTTGGTCATCAACAACATCATGACATTTGCGCTGAGTGGATAAGAAAGTAGAAAAAGCTTGGCCATTCCTATTTAGAAGGGCGAAGTAATGCTCCTCATTTAGGGCGAAGTTGGGATAGACTAAATCTTCAAAAGGATAGAGATGGGTAAAAGCGCAGATATCCATGATCATTGGGTTCATGGGACCACATCCAAAGTAGAAAGTGTTAGTTGATTGGCTTGATAAGGCTGAAGTTGCAGCAAAAAGAGAGGTGTTTGCTATATACTCACACAAGGATAGACTGATACATTCATAGATTCCAGCATGTTGCCATGTATTACCATATTCTTTGGATACACGATTGAACCATTCATTGGTCTCGGCTAGGATCTCGAGAACTTGAAAGCATTAGCGGGATCGGGAAGGGAGTCAGACCGAAGAAGAAGCTTTTCACCTAGATAATCAAAGAAGAACGGATCTGTGGATTGGATATGTTTAGGAGCGGTTTCAGGATGAAGAGTTGGGCTAAGGGTAAGATATTATTTGTTTGGTTCAACAGGAATGTTGTAGTGTCACCAAATACCATGTCGGAAGGAAAAACATCTAGTTCTCTCATGAAATCTTCTTGATAATAAGATAAAGAAGAAGAAGAAGCGGCGATGGCGGATTGCAAAAAATTCAAAAGAAAAAGGAGAAGCGTGAAGAGTAAGAGTCGTAGAAAGGTAAAAATGATTCGAAATGTGTATATATCGGTCAAGTATATACATCAATGAGAGGATAATCATGACTTCTCGTATGATACGATAATGTGCCACATGTCATAATGACGGTTGTAGAAAAGGAGCAAAACTACCATTGCGTTTTCATTTTGGTTGAGCAGAATCAATAGAGAATTGACATGTGGAAGGATGACCGATTGCATTTATTGTATTGAATAATGAGCTACCGTTGCTCTCACCTTTTTACCCAAAGGCAAAGTGAAGTGAGAGGTAATGTTTTATCTTATTTCTGACCATTCTTAAGATAACCAATTAGAAAACACTACCAAAAAACTGGGCAAAGCTGACGGACTTAGGTAGTTTTGGCTACAACTAAAATCTGTCGGTATCGCCGACGGCTAAAACCCGTTGACGAAACCCAATAATCCATCGGCAAAAATAAGCAGCCTTTTAATGGTGGACGTTCAATCGCTACTATTTTCCTATGGTGTGGTCCACTTGAGATTTAGATTTGGCTATTTTTTTGGATAAAGCCCTAAAACGATCTTGGGAAATGGATGGATGGTGTGGATAAAACACAAACATTATGGTGGGGCCCACAGGCACCGACCGCTAGCCACGGCTCATGGCAACGTCATAAGCCAAACTGTGCGCGCGTCACCCTCTCTCCGAAACCAAACTGCATCCTTCTCCCCCCAAAATCAGGAAACCGTAAGGCCCCCAAAATTGAAAAAGCCCTCATCTGCGCACGATCTCTCTGCTCCTAAAATCCATCTCTCCAACATCTCTTAGGGTTTCCCCCCAAAACCAAACCGCGTCCCTCTCTCCCCAAAATTCGAGAAATCCTAACACCCCAAAAATTGGAAAAACCCTCTTTCGTGCCCAATCTCTCTGCTCCTAAAATCCAGATATTTCTCTCCAATATCTCTTAGGGTTTCTTCTAAAAAACCCTAGATCTGATTTCCACATATTGAATTGATCGTCGACTGCTTGGATCGATCCTTTTCTCTTCTTTCGTCATGTAATGGATCGATCAGATTTCGTATCTTTCTTAGATTCATTGCCGGCAGTAAGCCCAAGATGTCCTCAACAAATTCTGCCGCTCTTCTGAGAAATGGAATCGTCGGACGGATAGATCTCAGTCCTCCAGATCGTCCAATCCCCGATATAATGGATCAGATCCACCAGCTCCCTTGCTGCATCAGGCTCAGTGGCCCTTGTCCCATCTCCGACTACTTCAAGCCCAAAAAGACTAGCATCGTTGTTGATTCCATGGGTTTTCGGATTTGGATTTGCCTCATATCCATGGGTTTATGGATGTATGAATTTGGCAAATCCCCAACAAAAAACAAACATGGGAGATTTTAAATCCATGGATTTACAAATCCTTGCTCCTAATCCCTCACCTCAAATGACTCCTGTTTTTTGCGGCAAAGGTATGTTAATACGGACCTCTAGTCCTAGGTTATATATCTATATATATATATATATATATATATATATATATATATATATATATATATATAATTCAGTTATAGTGTAGGAAGCAGAGGCTTTATTGCTAAGTTAATCTACTCACTACTCTTCTATTTTGTGCTTCTGCAACCAGAGCAGAGGTTTCTCTTTTGGTTCTATATTCAATTTGTGTTTGTTTGGATTCCACCATTTTTATGGTTTTGCAGTTTGCCTTAGGTGAGTTACTGACCCCTGTTGCAATTCCTCTCTATTTTGATATTTTCAATTATTATTTTCTATACTTATAAATTCCAAGTCATGAAATTGATGAATGCTCAAGCTGGAAAAATCTTTTGCTTTATTTCCCTTTTTGCTATCTATATTAAGCATCAGGGGGCTGACTTATTATAATTGGAAAATTGGGAGGATTCTGAAAGCTAATCGTCATCTAGTTCAATGTCTGGTGGGTTTTTGTTGTTTTGATTTGGGGGAATGACTCTTTTATTTGGATCATATTTTAGATGCACTTTGGCTACGATATGAAACTTCTGATAGCATTTTGGGTCATCATATATTTGGAATTTTTTTTTTGATGCAGAAAACAATTGTAAGCTTTTGTTTGTTGCTAGTAAGTTTTGAATTCCAATTTCCCTTGGTTAGCAAAGGTACAATTTCAGGAATTATGCAATACGCATGATTGATATCCTTGATATATCAGAGGCGTGTAGCTCACATAGTAGAGCAGTTTGCATGGGTGCAGTACGGGGTCCATTCCCTGAATCTGTACTCTGAAGCCTGTTCTAGAAGACACTGTACACTAGTCTTAAATGCTGGTGATACTCTATGTAGATGATACCCAGGATTTGGAGGGCTTGGCTTATGATGTAGAGCGGGTCACAAACAGTTACATGGCCAAGATGGATCAGAAAAGGCCCGGTCGACGACAGAAGTGATCTGGACCATCAGACCTTCAATCAGGCGTATCTCGCAATCCGGGATGAGTTAGTCGACGAAAAATATATGATTTTGGGGGTAGAACGAGCTACTTTAGCCAACCAACCCTGCTATGCTGGGTTGCGACGCCCGAAATTACGAAAAACCCCTGGATTGACGGTCGTTTCCCTGTTTTAATTTCAATTTTACTATAAATAGTAAGTTTTAGTTTGATTATAACTCTTTATCCGTTGGGCTTTAGGAGTTGCGCCCAACGTGAAAAGAGCTTAGAATAATTAGGAGAACGGTTTGGTGAAGCCAAATAGGACACTATTTTTGGCCGAAAACCTTGCGCACTAGTAGACATCATGACCGTCTATAAATAGTAAGTTTACTATTTATAGTAAGTCGCGAATTCTAGGAGTTGTAGTTGTAGTTTGATTCTGATTTCTTTTCCATTGCTTGGTACCCCTATTTAAAGGGTTGGGAACTCATTTTTATGAATTAATTAATCAGTTTCGAATTTAATAGAAATTATTTCTATTTTCTGCTTTCTTTCCTCGTGGATTCGAGAAGTCTCTGTGAGGAGTCCAGAGAAGCTTCGTGGATTCAGAGTATTTATCCTCATCACGTTCATCCCTGCGTCAATTGGTATCAGAGCGAGGATTCCCCTCGGGCCGATGGCAAACAACGAAGGTATGAATCAAAATCCTGTGGACGGTGATCCAGGGATTCGTTATCTTTCGGAAAGAATGGAAGCTTTCCACCGGGAGAGTCAGTTGACCATGCAAGGGCTGCAGGTAAAGCTCGACCGTCTTGCGGATGCGCTACTTCCGCCCCGAGCCCTAGGCGGTGCTCCACCACCATGGTTGCTGTACGATGCAACCCCGATTTTCGTAGAGCACTACCAGTGGCAAACCGTAGGGCTACACCAGATGATTCAAGTTCTAGCGACGAAGACCTTAATGAGGGTTTTGCCCGACGACCAATCCATGGAGGCGATCATCTAGATCGTGCTGAAAGAGACTACCGAGGTAAGGCTGAACTTCCTAGTTTTAATGGTTTATTACGTATAGAAGATTTCCTCGATTGGCTAGCCGAAGTAGAGAGATATTTTGATTATATGGACGTGCCAGATCATAAAAGGGTAAAATTGGTAGCGTTTAAATTAAAATCTGGTGCTTCTGCATGGTGGGAACAATTACAACTCTTACGAGCCCGTCAGAACAAGGCTCCTATCTCATCATGGCCACGGATGAGACGTCTTCTTCGATCACGATTTCTCCCCAGTGATTATGAGCAGATATCCAGCAATATCAAAATTGCCGACAAGGAAATCGAACATCACAGATTACACAGAAGAATTCCAACGGTTGGCTACACGAAACGATCTGTCAGAATCTGAGTCAAAGAAAGTGGCACGATTTATAGGTGGGTTGGGTCGACAATTCAGGACCGAGTTCAGATGTACCCAGTCGGGACCGTGGATGAAGCAGTTCAATTGGTGGGTAGGGCAGAAACATAACTTGTAAGAGCTCCTGCTCGTCCATATCCTTCAACTCGACCCTCCATGACGGGTCCAACGCAGGATCCAGTGCTGGCACGAGAAAAAGATCTAGTAGGAGAACGTCCTCAACTTCCTACAACCGCAAACCGTGATATGGGGAGCGGCCTATCTAGACCTCAACGTGTAACACCCACAACAGCGGGCCCAAGTAAGGTTCCAAATCCTTATGCTCGGCCAAGGTCGAACAATTGTTACCGCTGTGGCCAGCTAGGCCACTTATCAAACACCTGTCCTCAACGTCCCGCAGCACACTTGACTATAAACGAAGGGGGCACTGAAGGTGAGGTCGCAGAAGAAGACCATGGCTTTGATGAACATGAACAAACCACTGAAGAAATAGCAGGTGGAGATGAAGTGACGGGCGAGGATCGTGGCGAATTTCTAGTTGTGAGGCGATTACTGTATGCCCCACGAAAGGAATTACATCCACAGCGACACAATATATTCGTACTCGGTGCACTGTCAACGGAAAGGTCTGTGATGTGATCATAGACAGCGTGGTAGTAGCGAGAACATCGTCTCAAGAGTGATGGTGAACAAGTTGCGGCTACCAACGACGAAACATCCTTCCCCGTACTCAATTGGCTGGATAAAAAAGGTGAATGAGACCAAGGTAACTGAACAATGCACTATCTCGTTTTCAATTGGCAAAAATTATAAGGATCAAATACTTTGTGACGTGGTCGACATGGAAGCTTGTCATATGCTACTCGGTCGACCCTGGCAGTCGGACCGTGATGCGACCCATCGGGGACGAGATAATGTCTACATATTCGTCAAGGATAGTCGAAAAATAATCCTTGCCCCTATGGCACCAGAGAACCACCCTGAAGCTTCTAAAGTGGAGGGGAGTTCCCTCTTGACCATTCGGGATTTCATGGAGGAATCCAAGGAAACCGGCGAGGTATACGCCGTAGTGGTGAAGGGCGAGGAAGAGGAACCCTCAAACATCCCTCCAAGCTTAAGGCTGTTGCTAAACGAATTCAAAGAAGTCTGGCCTGAGGATTTACCTGATGGATTGCCCCCCATGAGGGACATCCAACATCACATAGACCTCGTCCCTGGGGCTAGCCTGCCCAACCGCCCTCATTATCGGATGAGTCCGAAGGAGTGTGAGATACTTCAGGGGCAAGTGGAGGAATTGATCCGTAAGGGTCTCTTGAGAGAGAGCATGAGCCCATGTGCCGTACCAGCATTATTAACGCCAAAAAAAGATGGAAGCTGGCGCATGTGTGTCGACAGCCGGGCAATCAACAAAATCACCATCAAATATCGGTTCCCAATACCACGGTTGGACGACATGCTCGATATGCTAGAAGGGGCCAAGGTGTTCTCTAAACTTGATCTAAGGAGTGGGTACCATCAGATTCGTATCCGACCCGGTGATGAGTGGAAAACGGCGTTCAAGACCAAGGAAGGGTTGTATGAGTGGCTGGTCATGCCCTTCGGCCTATCGAACGCACCAAGTACTTTTATGCGTTTGATGAATCAAGTTCTAAAACCGTTCACTGGCCGATTTGTGGTAGTATATTTTGATGACATATTGATATATAGCCAGGATGAGGCGGAGCACAGGAAACATCTCAGGCAGGTGTTGCAGGTCCTACAAATTAACAAGTTGTACCTCAACTTGAAGAAGTGTAGTTTTTTAACTGACAGCCTATTGTTTCTAGGATTTGTTGTAACGTCCACAGGCATTCGTGTGGACGATGAAAAGGTGCGAGCTATTAGGGAATGGCCGATCCCGACAAACATTCATGAGGTGAGGAGTTTTCACGGGTTGGCGACTTTCTATCGTCGATTTGTGCGAGATTTTAGCACCATAGTCGCGCCCATAACAGATTGCATAAAAAAGGGACCGTTCCAGTGGACCGATAAAGCTGACAAGAGCTTTCATGAGATCAAGCATCGTTTATCTACAACACCGGTCTTAGTGCTTCCTAATTTCGACAAATTGTTTGAGGTTGAGTGTGACACTTCATACATCGGAATTGGAGGAGTATTATCACAGGAAGGCAGGCCGGTAGCCTTCTACAGCGAGAAGCTCAGCGAAGCCCGAAAGAAGTGGTCGACTTATGAGCTTGAGTTGTACGCAGTTGTTCAGGCGCTGCGACATTGGCGACATTATCTGATTCAAAGAGAGTTGTTCTGTACACTGACCATCAAGCATTAAAGTTTATTAATAGTCAGACTAACGTGAATCGTGTGCATGCTAGATGGGTTGCATTTTTACAGGAATTCACGTTCGTTCTGAAGCACAAGTCAGGGAAGCAGAACAAGGTGGCTGATGCACTTAGCCGTCGTGCATCATTACTGGTTACAATGAGCAACGAGGTGGTCGGCTTCGACTGTCTCAAGGAGCTGTATGCTGAGGATGAAGACTTCAAAGATTCTTGGATGAAGTGTCAAGAAGGTCACCTCAGCGACCTTCATATACAAGGACGATTTTTCTTCAAAGGGAATCGATTGTGCATCCCCCAAAGTTCCCTGAGGGAGCAGATTATTCAGGAGCTACATGGAGGTGGCCTCGGTGGACACCTTGGGCGAGACAAGACGCGAGCTCTTGTTGAAGAGCGGTATTACTGGCCGCAATTAGTACGTGATGTGGGGAAAGCCGTACAACGTTGTCATGTTTGTCAGACCTCCAAGGGGCAATCTCAGAATACAGGCCTCTACACCCCGTTACCTGTGCCTGACGGTCCTTGGGAGGATTTATCAATGGACTTCGTGCTTGGTCTGCCACGAACACAACACGGCATGGATTCAGTGTTCGTGGTAGTAGATCGTTTCTCCAAGATGACACACTTTATTCCATGCAAGAAGACTCTCGATGCAACACACGTGGCAAATCTATTCTTCAGAGAAATTGTGCGGCTACACGGGGTTCCCAAGACTATTACTTCTGACCGTGACACGAAGTTCATAAGCCACTTTTGGCGGACTTTGTGGACTCGATTCGATACACGACTTCAGTTCAGTAGCGCCTACCACCCACAAACTGACGGTCAAACTGAGGTTGTGAATCGCACGTTGGGAAACCTCCTTCGATGTATTTCAGGAGAAAAACCGAAGCAGTGGGATTTGACTTTGTCTCAAGCGGAGTTTGCATTCAACAACATGGTAAACCGCTCGACAGGAAAATCCCCGTTCCAGGTTATTTACGGACGAGTACCTCACCACACACTAGACTTGGTCCCTCTGCCCAAGCTCCCAGGCATGAGCATTGCAGCAGAACATATGGCAGACAAGATCATGAGCATTCATGCGGAGGTACAAACCAAGTTACATGCCTCGAACGAGAAGTATAAGGAGCAAGCGGACAAGCATCGGCGACGAAAAGTGTTCGAGGTGGGCGACTAAGTAATGGTCCATCTGCTCAAAGAAAGATTTCCAACCGGAACGTATAACAAGTTGAAGAATAAAAAGATTGGACCGGTACCAATCATTCGAAAGATCAATGACAATGTCTATGTTGCTGATCTTCCAGATGACATGGCGATCTCACAGACTTTCAATGTCGCGGACTTGACCGAGTATCATGAACCAAAGCATGACGAGAACTCGAGGACGAGTTCTTTTGAAGTGGAGGAGACTGATGTAGAGCGGGTCGCGAACAGTTACATGGCCAAGATGGATCAGAAAAGGCCCGATCGACGACAGAAGTGATCTGGACCATCAGACCTTCAATCAGGCGTATCTCCCAATCCGGGATGAGTTAGTCGACGAAAAATATATGATTTTGGGGTAGAACAAGCTACTTTAGCCAACCAACCCAGCTATGCTGGGTTGCGATGCCTGGAATTGCGAAAAACCCCTGGATTGACGGTCGTTTCCCTGTTTTAATTTCAATTTTACTATAAATAGTAAGTTTTAGTTTGATTATAACTCTTCATCTGTTGGGCTTTAGGAGTTGCGCCCAACGTGAAAAGAGCTTAGAATAATTAGGAGAACGGTTTGGTGAAGCCAAATAGGACACTTACTATTTTTGGCTGAAAACCTTGCGCACTAGTAGACATCACGACCATCTATAAATAGTAAGTTTACTATTTATAGTAAGTCGCGAATTCTAGGAGTTGTAGTTGTAGTTTGATTTTGATTTCTTTTCCATTGCTTGGTACCCCTATTTAAAGGGTTGGGAACTCGTTTTTATGAATTAATTAATCAGTTTCGAATTTAATAGAAATTATTTCTATTTTCTGCTTTCTTTCCTCGTGGATTCGAGAAGTCTCTGTGAGGAGTCCAGAGAAGCTTCGTGGATTCGGAGTATTTATCCTCATCACGTTCATCCCTGCGTCAGCTTACCTTAAATGTATGCCACATGTACTTTGGATTTGTCACTACCGTTTCTTCTTGGTGGGAATAAAAAGGGATGGGTACAATAAGGGGTCCAATGTGTGGAAAACTATAAACAAGGTTGTTACCATCCGATTGTGCAGTAATGTTCTGGCTCTAGGGATGGGTATTACATTACTCTTCAATGGCCATCTTGAAAATTCCATTAATCTTAAATGGTTGTTACCATCCAATTCGGAGCATAAAAAATGGATGGCCATGTTCATTTATAATAAAAAGAAGATTAAGCAATCCATACAGATGATGACTGACGATCAAAGAAACAGTAGCTCACATGTTCGATGAAATTACTCAAAGAAGCTTTTAGCTGTAATATCTTTACAGATAACAACTATAAATTTGTACAATTGGTGTATTTTTCTTCTTAACCATTTATTTACAAGGCCACAATCAAATTGTTTGGATTTTATATTGCTTAACAATAGCAAATATCTACTGAATCTCTAAAATTTTAAATTTAAAATTATTAAATATCAAGTCCAATCTGGTCAAGTATTCATTTAACCCAACCTAGTTGAACATCGAGTGGAGTCAAGAGTTCTCAGGTTTTCAAAATATGAGATAGTAGCTAAGAGCAAAAGAGAATGCAGACTATGAGAACGATACAAGTGTCTACCTGTGAGAGCTTGATCTAAGAGTATGAGATAGTAGCTAAGAGCAAAAGTTAAATGATTGGCTGCCCAACCGAACATCAGCTTTCCTCCTTCCCCTGATGGCAAGTTTACTTTTTTTCCTATCCTGTTTTGTGACAAAGACATTGATCTTCAAATGGCATCTAACACTACTCTGTGAACTGCCCCAAGCCCGCCAAGTTCATTCTGAAAAAACCATCCTTTGTAGTGGGTTGCCTTATGGCCATTCAGGCTATCGCAAACTGACAGGCTTTTTATTCATCTACTTTGATCAAACCTTATATATCATGTGCATACAGATGTTCCCAGTTTTCTAAGATGTTTGTTGCACAATAATTGTAATATGATTTCCCACAGATGGGGGACTACTGCACACATCGCCTTTCTTGGATTCTACTTCTTGACGAACATTATTGTAACAACCATGCTACTTCTTGGTGGTTACTACTACTCACCTCGCCTTTCTTGGATTCTACTCCTTGACGAACATTATTGTAACAACCATGCTACTTCTTGGTGGTTCTTTTGTCAAAAACCCACTCACTAGCGTGAATATCTATGGTGCGAGCTTTCTAATACCTCTTAGTGTGATGGTCTACAGTTTAGCTGGAGGGCTGAAAGCCACCTTCTTGGCAGGCTACATACATTCAGTAATTGGTATGCAATCTGAACAAGTAATTCCTTGTTATTGTTGTGGCTATTTGTAGGTTGTTTATGTAATTCCTTTCCTAATGTCATTTGCATATCCAAGACTGGAATTATATCATTTCCTTTCCTCTTGTAATAAGTTAAATGCGTATGGGGAAATGAATCAAAACATGTATATGATGAGTTAATAAGGAGAAAAAAATTGGGGAATCTTCTTTCAAAGGAACTTTTTAGGGCTTATCTTAGGAAGGTGCCTTTGAACGAAGATTCACGGGCTGGTTTTAGCCAAAGCAAAGCTAATGAATAGGCAGCTAAAGCAGTATGATAAAGAATACATGAAGATAGCAATCCTAAAGGATGAGAAACTTTCAAAGAGCAGGTAGCCTGATTGTCACTCTCACATATAGTTCTTTTGTTTTCTTTTAAAATCCTATGTTTCTGTGTGTCCTATGGGAGCATCTTATTCTGTTTAATGCTTGTTTCCAATTCTTTTTAGTCATGTTCTTTCTTCTTGGAAATTAAATAGTTCTATTGTTTCTTATGGTAGATTTAACCCTTTCATTAAATTTTTTTTTTTACTGTGCAACTCGAAGAGGCTGCTATCCACTTTCTGATTTTCATTGTATTTTAAATGAGTCCAGTTATATCTTGTGTATTATTCTCCTCTTCGGTACTCTAGGTAAATCACTTTATTATTGTAGAGGAATTTTCAAAAATAGTAACAATCAATCTGGTTTCTTTGCTTGTGTTATTGATGCTGCTTTCATATGGCTCATTTGAGTGTGTGTGGTCTCTAGTGTTCAGACAATTGATAATCCAAAATAGAAAAAAGAAAAGAATCTAGTCATGTATCGATGCATTAAAGCAACTCACAAGACTAACTTAAAACCGTTTTGCATTGCTACAGATTTCATCGGCTCAACATGTGTTTCCTTCGTATGACACATGTATCTCTTGGGTTCTAGAGTTGCTAATGGGCTAAGAAGCCCTTTAAAATTTGTGATCTAGCTGAAAAGTTACACATTTTTCTTAGTCACTGTCATATTTTAAAGAGATCCATGGTTCTGACTTTTATAGCTTCAAAAAGTTGGGTTGATAGGAATTTTCTTTTCACTTTCGGTTTAAAAGATGCTTCAATGTTGTTAGTTGCTGGTGAACAGAGAAGTCATAGGGAAGACCTAATAGAGCCCTGACGAGCCAAAGTCATACCTACATTGTTAGATTCTAGTCTCATCCTGTTAAATGAAATATTTAACTTGGATAAACATAAACCGGTATCATTTATAATGCCATGCAAAGACCAAGCTAGAAGTTCTTCTTCATCTCTATCCATCTAACATTGGAGGCATGGCTCTTGAGTCTCGACCACTATTGGCCACTCTTTAAAAACATCAACCAAAGACCACCCACTGAAATTTGGCTGATAACACTTACCTACTCAAATATCGATTTCCTAACCTTATCAATGGCGTCAGCTTGGGGCCCATGCAGGAAGGTCATATGGAGAATGATTTCTACCATTTTTATCTTATATTTTATTGTTATTATGTAGTTTAACTATAACTTGCATAAGTAGTGAACCCTTGGAATAATCTGTGATTTGTAATAATAGCCCCTACAGTGGGAATGAACCATCTATGCACCTTATTTCTTTTCCATCTTAGGTTGGCATGACCAAGACAGACGCTGCTATTCAGACCCTTTCAGAAATTAATCCTGATGTTGTGCTTGAGGTATGAATTCAATTAGGAATCTATTTCTGTAGAAATTATTCGTTTAAGGTCCTTGCCTTTTTCTTGACTTGATTGTTTTAGATCTTTGCGTATTGCTTGATGGTCATGTGTTGTTTATGCAGTCACAAGTCCCATGATCATGCTAGGATGTGTGCTTATGTTATTAATTGGGAAGCAATCTTTAAGTGCTTACATTTAACAAAATGCACATTTAAGTTATTGATTATTGTGCTTACTGAAACACTACAGATTTAAACTGAAGATACAATGGTAGTTCAACACCATTTATCTATCAAATTGGCATTTTAACAAATAAAATGGTTAGAGGCCCAAATTCAATGAGCAATATCAAATTGTTAAGCTCGCAGAATCAAGTGTGGATTTGGGCTACATTCAACAATGGGGTGTCAATTTGTTATTTTGTATGCTCTTTGTTTTTTAGGGTAATTTGTATTGTCTGGGTTGCCAACTTACCATGCATTTATGCCATATGGTGGATGAGAACCAAACATTAAGAATTGTGTAGTATTTGAATTCTAGCTCATGTTTTAATGGTAGCTACATTTTAGACAACAAATGCTACAAATGTCACACATTTATTGGCTAAATGGGACTCAAAATTATTTATTTATTTTTATTTTTATTTGTTAATTATTCATTTATTTTGGGAAAGGTGAATTTGTGAACACATGGTAGTGATGTCCATACATCTCTCCTTCATGTTCTGTGAGTATGCATCATCATCATCTTTTTAAATTCTGCAACATGAACTATTAGTATAACTTCAGGTAAACCATGAGGAAGGCTAGTATTGTACTCAGTGTGAATTGTCTCTAGCTTTTAAGAACATTGAAAAGTGGAATTTCATTAGAAGCAGGTAAGGCGTATATCCGATTCCTATATCATGCTATTGCGGATGAGAAAACTCATTTTTGTTCACCAAATAATGTAATTACTGGGATTCTGTTCTTCTTATAGTCATTGTTCTGTGGAGTTATCTTTATTTATGAGTCTAGAAGATAGCCATTTGATCTCCACATGGGAGATGGAGCTTTGCCATGTCTCGCACTACCAAAAAAATGACCAACGTCGATGGTTGTGTAGGGTCTTTCCCGACGGCTTTTAGCCGTCGGATATGCTGACGGCGAAAATCCGTCGGCGAAGCATAATAAGCCGCCAAAATCAATACGGTTAATAAACCAATATTTCAATATTTCGGGTGTACTAGCAAAAAAGGTGGAGTATAACGCCCATCAAAATATTTGTGTTTTTATCTGAGCCGTCCTTCCATTTTGAAAGCTCATGTTAGAGCATGATCCAAAAACAGAGGTAGATCGAAGGCCCAAGTGGACCACACCATATGAAATGATGATATTGAGCGTCTACCATTGATAAGTGGTGTGTCCCAATCAAAGATTTGATTTGCTTAATTTTTGGGATCGTGCTTTAAAATAAACTGTAGAAATGGATGGACGGAGTGGATAAATAACATACATCATGATGGGCTCCACGAGGCTCTGTTTGGACCGTCCATCATTAGTTTCGCCTCCGCATTTCGGAAGTGGATTGGCCGCTGAATCACACAAAGTGCGGTGGTGACGTCACTAATTTGTGTGGGTCCCATTGTGAGGCATGAGTTATATCCAAACTGTTCGTCCACTTGGTGATTTAGTCATAAGGCTTGAGCTGAAAAATAAGACAGATCCAAAAATCAAATGGACCACACTTAGGGGTGCACACGGTTCGGATCCGGTTCCAAAAGGGATGAGAACTAAAGGTGGCCCCCTTCACATTAACGGTCCATATCGACAGCTGGCAGGACCAATTCATCTACATCCTTGGCCATTCGGTTCCAGTTTCAAAACCGAAACCGAACCGTGTGCACCCCTAACCACACTGTAAAAAGAAGTGGGGGATTGAACGCTTGCCATTGAAACCCTTTTGGGGTCACAGAAAATTTGGATCAATATGATATTTGTTTTTTGCACTTCATCTAGGTCCGTACGACCTCATGAATAGAATGGATGGAAAGTAAGCGTTACACTGGACCCTAGAAATGTTTTAATGATGAGAATCATTGTCGCCAATGCTATTTGTGGTGTGGTCCCTTGATTCCGAAATTATTTATTTTCGGGATCAAGATATAAAATGATCTCACCAAATGGATGAACAGTGTAGATATGATAAATACATCATTGTCGGCAATGTAACTTTGATCTCCTTTGAACCGTTCGTAAACTCGAAACTCCAAGAGCGTCAACGAGGAAACGGACGGACGCAGATTTCCTGCAAAAGGCTTTGGCAAGGATGCTGGGTGGGGCCCACCTAGATGTTTCTGAGAAATCTACCCCGTCCATCCATTTTGAGATCTCATTTTAGTATATGCAACCGAAAATTAGATATATCCGAAGCTCAAGTGGGTTACACGATGAGTAAATTTGGGAAAAGAAATTCATAAAGTTGAAACCTTTGTGAGCTCCACTCAATGTTTATATTCCATCCAAACCATTTATAAGGTAATTACAAGTGTTGTGAAGTGAAAATATCAAAAATTGCCTGACGCAAAAATTTTACGGCCACAAGAATGTTTCAACTATTCACGGTGAAACGTCACTTTTTCTTCTCACGTGACCTACTTAAGTTTTGTATACATATCATTTTTTGTTACATGTCCTAAAATGAGCTATCAAAACTGATGAACGGGTTGGATTTATCACAAAAATCTTTTTGGGCTCCACCAAACATCCTTGCGCATTAGCAGTAAATCGACATCCGTAACTGATGGGCCACTATCCCTGCCACTTGCCAATGGCTAGTAAGTCGGTGCTCTGTGGACCCTAACATGATGTATGTGTCTCGTCCATGCCGTCCATTCATTGTTCCAGATAATTTTATACAATAAACCTAAAACTGAGATAGATCAAAATCTCAAGTGGGCCACACAGTGTTGATTGAACTATCACCATTAAAAACTTCTTGAGGCTATAAAAGTTTTGGATCAAGTTGATATTTGTTTTTTACCATAATCCACGTCGTTAATGACCTAACCTGCGCCTACATCAAGGTTTGATTGACCTAATCTACTGGTTGCATGTGAAATAAACATTACATAGGCCCTATGAGGTTTTTAATGGTAAACGCGCAATCATTACTATTTAACAATGGTGCGGTCCACCTGAGATTTTTTCATACTTTATTAAATTTATGTAAAAATAGATGGACGGTGTGGATAAAACACATAGATCATGGTGGGCCCACATAGCACCGACCACTAGCCACATGGCTAGTGGCAGCGTCACTAACCAAACGGCGTCCGATTTCACACGCACTCTCTACCGACCCTCTCCTCTCTCTCTCTCTCTCTCTCTCTCTCCAACAGCCCCGACTACAGAGATATCTCTTTGCCCGGGGTCACAAGCAATCCGCTCTCGTTTCAGTTCACAGGCACAAAGATATCTCTTCGACTCTCTCACTCTTCCCGAAATAAGCGAGAGAGGAAGACGATTGTCTTCAAGGTCCTTTTTGCCCTAATATCATTTCTCGATTTCTCTTAAAAATGCTTGCGGTTTCTTCTTTTGTTTGTGTTTGCAGGCAATTTTTCTCTCGTTTTGATGTTTTCTGTTCAAAACCCCTTTGGAAATCGCGATTTCTCGCATCTTGTCCTTTCAACAGCTTCTAGCTACAAATGTTACTTGAATCTTGTTCGGTTTTGAGGTGGGAAGATGTTTTTTTTTTTTTTTTCCTTTTGAGGTTGCTGGTTGGAATCCCTTTTCGGAAATTGCTTTTCCCTGTGTTCTATGTGGGAAGATGTTGTTGATGCATGTAAAATGTGGGATGATGATCGATGCCCACCAGTTGTTCGATGAAATGCCTGAAAGGAAATTAGTTTCTTGGATCACCATTATAGGAGGGATGGTTTGAGTTATTTCATCTGATTTATGTCATTTTCTTTGGTTCTGAGTAGTTGTAATTCTCCATATCTAATTTACAAGTTGGCTGAGTTTCTAAGCCTGGTTTATCCAGTGTAAACCGAATCAAGTAACTGAATTTTGTTCTTGCTAAGATAATTTGCTGCAATAAGCATATTTCTTATTTGCTAACTGAAGTTTTGTTGCAGTTATTTAGTGTATTTTTAATAATGCTCTTATTAAAGTCTATTTAGTCACTCTAATATACTTTGTTCAAATGAATGTGAACTTTTTGAACTCCATACCTTCCCTCATATTAAAAATCACTCTATTGCACTTAAACGAAAACCTGAAACCAACATAAAGGCCACTATATATATATATATATATATATATATAATATATATATATATATATATATATATATATATATATATATATATATATATATATATATATAATATATATATATATATATATAAAAGCTGACATTGGAGCTGCAGTTGTGTGGTATAAATACTAATTGCAAGTGGATCACTAGTCATGTCTTGCAGCTGAATGATTGTTACACAGTTTGTATCAAACAAATATAAGGATCTCATTGTTGCTTCTGGAATGAATCCATACAATCGAGTAGGCTACTTTGGGTCACTTCTGAATTGTTTGGAAAGAATTCATACAATTGAGTTGAATCTCATTGCCTGCTCCTGATTCTTTGCTTTTCTTGTGGTTGCGGTTTTTTATTGGCAGTAATTGGAAGTGTGCAAGTATACTATAGAAATTATGTCATATTTTCTGTTTGCTTTTGTTGCTAAGTTTTTTTTTTTTTTTTTTTGTTCACCTTAAATTCATTATCATTATCTACATGTCAGCAATTAGTCATGTTGCATGCAGATTGCTTCTTTTTTGTTTTGACATGTGTAATGGAGAATTTGAGGACTACATGTAATAGGCCATCAATGGAAATGCTTATGTTTGGATACCAAATTGCTATATCTTTTTAATTGTGGAACTTATCGATCAATACTGAACTCCTTATATATGTTGTGGAGCCTAAAAAATACTGCAGGAAGATTATTTCACATTATAGGACCAATCTCCACAGAAGAACGCCCTTCCTTCAAAAACTTGAAGAATGTATTAGTGTAACGTGTACTTGTACAAATTTGTTTCTGGAAGGTGTTAGTGAAGCATATGATCAAGAGAAAATTGTTCTATGCAAGGCCACAATTCTATTTTTGCAGTTTCTCTCTCTCTCTCTCTCTCTCTCTCTCTCTCTCTCTCCACCCTATAATATTCTAGAAGCTTCATTAAACATGTTATTTATTTGGTTAAAGATACATATGTTGTTGCATATGGCAGGCAAGGTGTGCCGTATCGGTATCGGTTGACGTAACAGTGAACTCCAAAACCGATACGGATACGGGGGCGTAACGGCGATATGGGAGTTTAACGACTCATAATGGCGCATTTTTTTTGTCAAAAAAAAGAAAAAAATATGGATTAAATCCGGAATATTCTAAGCATTCCAAATATGCATTCATTTATAAATTGGAACATGTTTATGGTGGTGTAACAGTCCACTCTTTAGTGAGAAGTTGTATCGAACTGTCTGATGAATTTATGAACCAGATAACCTGAATTTGACTACAAAATTCATATATTTAATTTTCTAACTATCTACTATCAATGATAGATATATTAGAATGAATGTAATATGAAAATATCTTACATTAGGTGTTTGCAATTATTTTTGAGGAATTTCTCGAACATACCTGTGCACGTGACTGTGATTCCTGTCTATGACCTGTCATCCTCAAGTCAAGAATATTAAAAAAATAATAATTAGTAGTGTCTGATATACTCCCCTGCAACTTGATTGGTTGTCAGGGGAGTTATTTTAAATACAAGTTCGGCAGTGTCAAGTGTGTGCATGGCTTCTTGCAATAATACTGCTGTGAGCTGTCTGCTGCAAATACTTACCTTAATACAAATATATACTCACAATCATAAGTCACCACCAAAATGAAAATTTTCTTTTTTGTGGTTGCTCGACCTCCACATTGTCGTCATCGTCACCATCAGGCTGAGGCTGTCCAATAGGTGTAGGTGCTGTATATCCATAATATCCAATGCAAGAAGGAAATAGTAGATCAATGAAACCAGAGGATGACTGATCCTGACTAGGCAACGACTCTGACCCTGAGTAAGGATATCCACCAGTGCCCATCGAATAGCCATACTGGTGCCTAGGGGTGCACACGGTTCGGTTCCGGTTTTGAAACTGGAACCGAATAGCTAAGGAGACAGTGCAATTGGTCACTGCCAGCTGTCGATATGGACCATTCATGTGAAGGGGCCACCTTTAGTTCTCATCTCTTTTGAAATCGGATCCGAATCGTGTGCACCCCTACTGGTGCCCATACTCAGGCTGTTGAGAATCTTGAGATTGAGAGTGCGTCTGCTGTGATGAGTAACTTGGATTTAGATCTGGATATCTATAATCATATGGATATTGATTGACAAGGCTACTCCAACATGAATGTGATGGAACAGACTCAGTATAACCATCATAATCATAATTCAATTGACCATAAGAATATCCATCATAATAACTAAGACCATGAGCCTGCTGATGTTCCGGACCTCCCGGACCCCGTGCACCACTAGATGTACCCTCCTCCAGCTGGCTATATTGTGACTCGGTACACTCATAAGTCCGACCTCGTGTACCACGTCGTCGATGTTCATCATCATCGCGATCTGTAGACGGCTGTATAAGGGGGTAAGCAACACCAGAAGTGCCAGCACCAGGGGCAGGGGGGTCATCGTCATTATCCGACACGGTCACGATACCACTACTCATATTCTTTTGTTGATCTTGAGCCGTATCCGTACGTGGTATAAACGTTGCCCCTCTTACTGGGTCCAACACATCTGCACGACTCTCTTGTTGAGCTCTACGTATTTCTAGGTCATCAATTTTCAATTCTTCACTATTCTCTTCAATTTGCTTTTCCCTTGTTTCCAACCAAGGTAGAAGTGAGTCATCCTCATCATAAATATTGTCCAAGTTTATTGGACAGTAGTCTCCGTCATCGACAGCTGTAATGTTCATATGATGTCGTCGCATTCTTAGTTTTACATTGTAGTGTATGAAGACAAGTCTATCTAATGTTCTAGTCTGCAATCTATTCCTATTCTTTTAAGAATGAGCGCAAAACAACTCCAATTCCTTTCGCAGCTAGAGGAAGATGTTGTCTGGCTCAAAACTTTTTTACAATTTTTTGGAGAGCCTTCGTACTCTCTCCGAAATTAATCCACCATTCGGCCGGTTGCAAGCTAGATACTGCATGCTGTGCAAGAGCATCTCCAAAGCTACCAAGACGATTTTCAAATGTATCTAATTCATTCAACGCCTTTATTTGCAGATCTAAGTCAGGCTCTAATCTCCTTATCACATTTTTTAACCCAACACGTGTTGCGCAGCACGCCAACAGTGCAGTGAGCCTAGATCCAATCTCAGGCCTCATCTACAAATGATAAACAGGAAGAAATATAAACTAGAAAGGAATAAAAGCATTCAAACAAACCACAAGACAAGATATACGTGGAAAAACCCCAAACTAGGGTAAAAAACTACGGATGCAAAATTCCATTATGAAGAGAAACGAAGTTTACAAGGCAATATACTAACCTCTCCCTTGGAAGTACAGAGAAAATCCCTTTTCCCACACCTTAGAAAAATTTCCTAATATTCACCTTAACCCTAGAATAGCCCTAGGGACCCCAATTTATATTTTTGGCAACTTCCCTTTCGCATCCCATTTGCGAAAGGACTTGCGACACGAAATCCGCGAAATTCCTTTCGCATCCCAGTTGCGAAAGGACTTGCGACACGAAATTCGCGAAATTCCTTTCGCATCCTAGTTGCAAAAGGACTTGCGACACGAAATCCGCGCAACCTCGACTGGTCGTGGGTGGCCCTAGATGTGGCTCCACTTGAAAAGGCCAAGCTATATGTCCTAGAGGGGGGGGGGTGAATAGGACTATGCCAAATTTAAAATAAAATCAGCGGAAATAAAGTAAACCAATAGCCTTACAATATGAATCAATTCACAAAGCTAAATTTAAATCACCTTGATAAATAAGTATTGAGAGATTGATACAAATTCAGTTCTAAGGACAACCTTACACCATAATAAACAAGGGCTTATGGTAGGACAACCTTATTTCTAGAACCTCTTTTGGATCAAGGACTCAATTTTAATAAAAGTAATTGAAATAACAAGGAATTAAATGTAGAAGTAAGATCTAAATTATTACAACAATCCCCACACTTGCTTGAAATGTAAATAGTTACAACATTCACATCCACTTGTACATTCCACACAATCGAATGATAAACGATATGAAAATTAAGCAAGCATTCAATCCACAAGTCAAAGAGTTATAGTGGTTCGCCTGTGTGTACACCAACTGTTTTCCAACAGCCACATAAAAAGCTACTCCACTCCTAATATCCTCACACAGGGGATATTAGCGTTCACTATCAAATAGGTTTTCACAGGTTCACCAAAAACCTTTACAATTGTGTCTTTTTCACTTGGGCTTACACAATTCAAAAACCCCTCTTTTCTGAGTTTTCTGGCTCTCCTCAGATAACCAATACAATGAGATTTTTCTGGCTTAACCTCAAACAAAACCAATACAATGAGATTTTTCTGGCTTAACCTCAAACAAAACCAAAGGTAAATAAATTTTACAGAAATGTAAAATACCTGGATTTCTCCTTTTCGTAGCAGGCCGGTAGAACCAATCGGAGTAGATGATTGAATGTCAAAGTTCAATTTCCAATACTCACATTCATAAGGTTCTAAATTCTAATTGATTTTAGATTTTAACAAGTTGGGCGTAGCTATATTTGATTTTGATTCAAGAAGAAGGAATAAGATAATTCCTCTTTTCAAATAAAAGATTGGAATACATAAACAAAATCAAATTAAATAAGCACAATGTAGCTTAAAATAAACACAGACTTATCTCAGAGTGATCACTTGAAAAAATCTTGAATTGAATCGAGTTGAACTGTGAAAACTCTGAATTTCGTGTTCGATTTATAGAAGCAGAAATCGCTCCTACGACTGGTCTTAGAAACCTACGACTGGTCGTAGCTCTAACAGATTTTTGAAAAATTAAGCGCGATCTTTGAAAGTCGTTCCACGACTGGTCGTGAGTAGCCTACGACTGGTCGTGGGTCACCTACGACTGGTCGTGGATATCTACGACTGGTCGTAAGACTAGAGATTTCGTTGCTGGACTTTGAGTCGTAGCTCTACGACTGGTCGTGGACGAGTCGAAGCCACACCTACGACCGGTCGAAGGACCTCCAGGACTGGTCGTGGGCGTACCAAAAATTCTGAAAAATCTTCAACAACTTAGGACTGGTTGTGGAATTTCTTGGACTAGTCGAACCAATGCTAGGACTGGTCGAACACGAGCTAGGACTGGTCTTAGAATAGACCAACCTTATATAAAATAAATATTTGATTTATGTATCCAAAGTGACCTACTTAAAGGGTCAACGTAAGGTCATTCAAACCTGAACCATGTCGTATGGACTTTGAACTTCAACCATTCAACGAATGTAGATATTTTGAACCATATCAGGCTTGAGATCTTGAACTTGTTGTAGCTTTAAACTTGAGATCTTTCAACAACATAAAACTACTTCATGCGTTGCTTCTTAAGACTTGAGCTTCAACATTGTAGCTTCTTGAGACTTCAACATGTAGCCAACATTGTAGCTTCTTGAGACTTCAACATGTAGCTTCTTGAGACTTCAACATGTAGCTTCTTGAAGAGTTTATGCAGTGTCTTGAATTCATATAAATCATCATACAAGCACAGGACACAGATAGATGTTTTGACACATCAAAATTTGACAACCAAAGGAGCATGAGACCATAGCACTTACACCACTTCTCAACAATCTCCCACTTGGAGACACATTACTATAAACCTTTGTCTCCTTCATCCGGAGTGCACCACCTCCCCGTCTTCAATCCTGAAGACCAATCAAAGCTGAACAGAGCTTCAGCTTCTCCTTGTGACCGCCTTGGTCAGCATATCCCCAGGATTCTCACTTGTATGAATCTTCTCCAGAGCAATCGATCCATCTTCTAGTAACGAACGTATGAAGTGATATCTGATGGCAATATGCTTGGTCCTTGAATGAAATGCTGAATTCTTAGCCAAGTGTATTGCACTCTGATTGTCACTGTACAGCTTGCAATCTACTTGCTTCTTACCCAACTCTTCCATAAAACTTTGCATCCACACATCTTTTTGCATGCTTCTGTAGCCGCAACATATTCTGCTTCTGTCGTACTGATAGATACTATCTTTGTAACTGAGAGACCCAATTGACTGCAGCACTACCCAGAGTAAAAACATAACCTGTAGTGCTTCTTCTGCTGTCGACATCTCCTGCCAAATCCGAATCTATGTAGCCTTGTAACTTGATTTCTGATCCACCATACACAACCCTACGTCCTTAGTACCTATCAAATACCTAAGGATCCACTTCACAGCTTCCCAATGTTCCTTCCCGGGGTTATTCATGAACCTGCTAACAACTCCCACTGCTTGAGCAATGTTTGGCCTCGTGCTCACCATAGCATACATGAGACTCCCAATAGCTGACGCGTATGAGACTCTAGCCATGTAGTCCTGTTCCTCTTTCGTCTTTACACCTTGCTCCTTAGATAGCTTGAAGTGGTTGGCTAATGGAGTGCTAACCGGCTTAGCACCTCTCATATTGAATCGATCAAGTACCTTGGCTATGTACTCTGCCTGTGACAAAACTAATTTCTTATTTTCCCTGTCACGCTTTATCCTCATGCCCAGGATTTGTTTTGCAGCTCCTAAATCCTTCATGGCAAATTCTCTAGACAGTTGTCTTTTAAGATCTGAGATGTCCTTCATGCTTGAACCGGCCACAAGCATATCATCAACGTACAGAAGAAGAATGATGTATGATATATCAAACTTCTTCAAGTAACAACAGTGGTCTGCATGACATCTCTTAAAACCATTTCCCGACATGAAACTGTCAAACTTTTTGTACCACTGCCTCGGGGCCTGCTTCAGGCCATATAAACTCTTCTTCAGTCTGCACACCTTGTTCTCCTTTCCCGGTGCCACGTATCCTATCGGCCGATGCATATATATCTCTTCTTCAAGGTCCCCATGAAGAAAGGCTGTCTTAACATCTAGCTGCTCTAGATGTAAGTCCTCTGTAGCCACTATACTCAAGACCATGCGAATCGTAGACATTTTCACCACAGGTGAAAATATTTCAGTGAAATCGATACCTGCCTTTTGTTGAAACCCTTTCACAACCAGTCTAGCCTTGTACCGTTTCAAACCATCGTGTTCCTCCTTCAATCTCTAAACTCACTTGTTATGAAGAACTTTCTTACCCTTAGGGAGAGTGACTAGCTCCCATGTACGATTAGACTCAAGAGAGTCCATCTCCTCATCCATGGCTTGCTCCCACTTAACCCGTGTATCTGACTGTAATGCCTCTTCAAAACACTCTGGCTCACCATTATCTGTCAACAGTAGATAATATAAGAAGGGTGAATATCGGACAGTGGGTCTCCTCTCCCGAGTAGACCTCCTCACAACTGGTGTATGTGGCTCTGCCTCATAATGCTCCTGTACATGATCATCCTGTGACGTTGTAACACCCGTGTCCGATAACTCTTCCAACTCTACGAATTCCTTTTCTTCGGCCTTATTTTCCTGCGCACTGTCCTTATACATCACTTTTTCATTGAAGACTACGTCCTTGCTTCTGATGATTTTCCTGTTTTCTACATCCCAAAACCAGTAGTCAAAATCATGCTGCTCATAGCCTATAAACGTGCACCTCCTGGACTTCGCATCCAGCTTGTTTCTGTGTTCTGCATCAATGTGAACATATGAAGTGCAACCAAACACTCTGAGATGTGAAAGGTTCACTTCTTTTCAGTCCACGTTTCTTCTGGTAGCCCACCATCTAATGGTGCTGAGGGACTTTTATTGATGAGATATGCGGCAGTATTCACAGCATCTGCCCAAAAGGTCTTGGGAAACCCTGCATGTAATCTCATGCTCCTGGCGCGCTTAAGGATGGTCCTGTTAAAGCGCTCAGCCACACCATTCTGCTGTGGTGTCCCTGAAATAGTTTTCTGATGTTTGATTCCATTTGTTGCACAATACTCCTCAAACCTCTTATCACAGTACTCTCCCCCATTATCAGATCTGAGACACTTTACTGTTTTACCTGTCTCGTTTTCTACCATAACTCTCCACTTCTTAAATACATCAAATACATCAGATTTATGCTTTAAGAAATAAACCCACAGTTTTCTACTAGCATCATCAATAAAAGTAACAAAATAACGTGAGCCACCAAGAGATAATACCTGTGCCGGTCCCCACACATCAGTGTGTACAAGCTCCAACAGATGCGACTTTGGAGCGCGTCCCGTCTTCTTGAAGCTTACCCTCTTCTGCTTGCCATACACGCAGCCCTTGCAGAATTCCAAGTCAATAAACTTCAGCCCTAGTAGCTTCCCTTTTGACAATATCACTTTCATCCCCTTCTCACTCATATGTCCCAACCTCTGATGCCATAACTGCCCATTCACTCCAGTTGATGCGACTGCAAGTGAACTATACGATCCTGAAGTCACGTACAAAGTACCTTCCTTTTTGCCTCGAGATATCACTAAGGCACCTTTTGTGATCTTCCAGGAATCACTGGTGAATGTCGTCACATAATCGGTATCGGCCAACTGCCCCACAAAGATTAAGTTACGTTTCAAACTCGGTACATGTCTGACATCCTTCAATTTCAAGACCGTTCCGTCTTTCTGATTGGCATGAACTTCTTCCTTTCCAACGATACTGCATAACTCATCATCACCCAGGTAGGCTCTCCCAAAGTCACCTGACACATAATCACGCAGAACTTTCTTACACGAAGTGACATGAAACGAAGCACCCGAGTCTATAACCCAAGACTCATTCCTCGTATCTAGAGACAAGATCAACGCCTCTGTGTTACTCTCCTCAGATAGATTCACTGAATCCTTCCTACCTTGAGAGCTTCTTTCTTATTTCTTGAGCGCCTTGCAATTACGTTTCATGTGCCCATTTTTGCCGCAATGCCAACACCCGTCTTTGTCTTTCGGTTCATTAGACTTCTTCCTCGACTTAGAACGCCCGTGTTTATTGCCTCCTTTGTTCAGCGATCTTCCTCTTCCTTCAACGTTTAGAGCATTCCCTGAATCCCCTAAAACTCCTGATACCTTCCTTCTAGATTCTTCGCTGAGAATTAGACCGGCCACATCATCAAATTTCAGCTTTGTCGATCCTGAAGAATTACTCACAGCAATCACCAAACCATCCCAACTGTCTGGCAAATTGGATAAGATCAATAATGCCCCGACCTCATCCTCAAAAGCAATGCCAACGGATTCCAACTGGCTCGTGACTGTATTGAACTCATTTAGATGTTCATCCACGCTCCCACCATCTGACATCTTCATGTTGAATAACTATTTCATAAGATGAACCTTGTTGGATGTTGAGGGCTTTTCATACATGGTGGTTAGGGCTTCCATTAATTCTTTTGTCGTTTTTACCTTGGATATATTAAAGGCGACGCTCTTAGACAAAGAGAGTCGGATCGTTCCTAAAGCCTTCCTATCCAGTAAAAACCATTCATCATCTGTCATCTTTTTTGGTTTCTTATCTTTTCCTCCTAGAGGAATGTAGAAGTCCTTCTGATACAGATAATTCTCCATCTGCATCTTCCAGAAGGCAAAGTTTGAACCATTAAACTTCTCAATTCTAGTTTTCCCATCTTCCGCCATCGTTCCCAATAGAACTAAACTAATAGCTCTGATACCAGTTGTTGCGCAGCACACCAACAATGCAGTGAGCCTAGATCCAATCTCAGGCCTCACCCACAAACGATAAACAGGAAGAAATATAAACTAGAAAGGAATAAAAGCATTCAAACAAACCACAAGATAAGATATACGTGGAAAAACCCTAAACAAGGGTAAAAAACCACGAATGCAAAATTCCACTATGAAGAGAAACGAAGATTACAAGGCAATATACTAACCTCTCTCTTGGAAGTACAGAGAAAATTCCTTCTCCCACACCTTAGAATAATTTCCTAATATTCACCTTAACCCTAAAATAGCCCTAGGGACCCCAATTTATAGTTTTGGCAACTTCCCTTTCGCATCCCAGTTGCGAAAGGACTTGCGACACGAAATCCGCGAAACTCCTTTCGCATCCCAGTTGCGAAAGGACTTGCGACACGAAATCCGCGAAACTCATTTCGCATCCCAGTTGCAAAAGGACTTGTGACACGAAATCTGCGCAACCTCGACGGTCATGGGCGGCCCCAGATGTGGCTCCACTTCTCAACAACACGAACTTCATCATCCTCAACAAATGATTGGGCATATCTATACCTAGGATTTAGGTAGTAACCTGCTGCATGAAGATAGTGATGGAGTTGCTTTGTCCATCTCTTGTTGATCATCTTCCAATAAGTATCCCAACTTCTACAATCATGTTGAATTGCAAACTTTACCTTATCCATGACATCATATAGGAAGCCCATGGTAGGTGCTTCATCGGTTTCAATAAGACGGAGTACCCTCATTAGTGGCTCCATCACCTTTAGGATCACCTTTACCTTCTTCCAATATTTGTTGTCTCGTATGGTGTTCGCAACGTCGACCGGTGTCCCTGATGTCTTCTTCCCATGTTTTGTGTTGAGCCATTCTGGGGAAGCGAACATCTCACTCAACTCTCCCCTATGCTGGAATAAACTCTCTAATGCTATAAAGTTTGTTGCGAATCTAGTCGCCGCAGGCCTCAACAACTCTCGTCCTTTCATGAACTTTCTCATTATTGGGACTACTTGATTATGGTTGTAAATAAATGTCGTCACTTCCCATGCCCTTTCGACCATTTCCTTAACATTTTTCTTCTTCCCAATATCTTCCAATATAAGATCAATACAATGAGCAGCACACGGTGACCAAAAAGATGTTTTCTCTTATCCATCAAACATATGTCCTGCAAGCTTATATGTTGCTTCATTATCTGTCACAATCTGCACTATATTCTCCTCTCCAATCTCGTCCACAACTTTATCCATTAGTTCATTAATATAATTAGCATTTTTTGTTGCCTCTGAGGCATCAATTGACTTATGGTATATAGTTCCTAAGTGGCAGTGCACTATGAAGTTGATCATGCTGCGTCTAGTTAGGCCAGTCCAACCATCACACATAATCGTGCATTCTCTTGCTTGCCATACAGGTTTAAAGGTAGCCACGTATGCTTTCACATCCGCATACTCTGCATTTGTCCATTTCCCCCTAATGTCCTTAGTTGTGGGAGCTTTTATTCCTTCACCTGCTTCAGCTGCTGCATCAATTACCACCTACCAATATGGAGAACTGGCCGCGTTAGGAGGCATGTTAGCATGTATAAATAACTTTGCTGTTGCTCTACCTAATTTCTCAACGGAAGTTCTACTCCACATTTGTTTTATTTTATTTTGTTTAGTTGATTCTTTCCTAAACAAGATTGGATCAATGGAGGGTCTCTTAGGCTCATTTACTTCTTCATCCAAACGTATAGGGGCATCACGTGAAGATGTCTGTCATCGGCTCCCAAACATACGTCGTAACCCACCAAACCTACCCCCCCACCACCTGCAGAAGCAGTTGCACTTCCAGTTGCACTCCCACTGCCCTCCCCCCTGTATCACGCACTGACTCATGCGTGCCAAACATGCGGCGACGTTCTTCCTCTTCATGAGCTACACGTAAGCTCTCTCTCTCCTAGCTATAGTTAATTTTCGATCTGAATCTTCGTCAGAATCAATAATATCTTCATCACGAACGCCCATATATTCAGGACCAAACGCCTCCTGTCGAGCTGCATCCAAATATCATGTTTCTTTTTTTGTACAGTAGTACGTTTACCCTTTGACTCATCCAGACTAGCTTGCATTAAAAGCATTATCTCTCTCGGTACTCTGGCACATCGCGCAACTTGACCTTTTCGATGTGCTAAATGTTGTTTGAGACGGGTAATTCCACTAGTCACATGTATATCACAATACTTGCACTTCATTTGGTGCCTAGTACCACCAACCCTCTCACAATGTTGCCATCCAATATCGTCACTTGTTGTTGGCCAGATCCAGACATTTCTTTAAGTTTAGGTAGATGAGTGTATGACCTATGTTAATAAAGATGATTTTATGTTCTAACTAAAATACTAAACCCTAAGAAGCTCCAAAACCTGTCCAATATAAGCAAATAAAAATATAAAGCCACTAATTCGAAAATACAAAAAAAAATTAAATGGCACCCCAAATCTGTAAAATGCACATTAACATTTTCTACTATGATTAATACATCATATAACATGATTAAAACAGCAAAACAACCATTAAAAATCGATTTTTCAAATTAAAAAAAAAGGGGTCAAAATTCATGCATAAATAGAAAAAAAAAATATAAAATGGCACCCCAAATCTATAAAATGCATATTAATATGTTCTACTATGATTATCACATCATACGACATGATTAAAACAGCAAAACAACCATTAAAAATTGATTTTTCGAATTTTTAAAAAAAGGGGTCAAAATTCATGCGTAAATAGAAAAAAATATAAAATGACACCCCAAATCTGTAAAATGCACATTAACATGTTCTACTATGATTAACACATCATATGACATGATTAAAAAAACAAAACAACCCTTAAAAATTGATTTTTCAAATTTTTTAAAAAAGGGCCAAAATTCATGCGTAAATAGAAAAAAAATATAAAATGGCACCCCAAATCTGTAAAATGCACATTAACATGTTCTACTATGATTAACACATCATATGACATGATTAAAACAGCAAAACAACCCTTAAAAATTGATTTTTTGAATTAAAAAAAAAGGTCAAAATTCATGCGTAAATTGAAAAAAAATATAAAAAAAATATTAAATGGCACCCCAAATCTGTAAAATGCACATTAACATATTCTACTATGATCAACACATCATATGACATGATTAAAACAACAAAACAACCCTTAAAAATTGATTTTTGAATTAAAAAAAAAGGGTCAAAATTCATGCGTAAATAGAAAAAAATATAAAAAAATATAAAATGGCACCCCAAATCTGTAAAATGTACATTAACATGTTGTACTATGATTAACACATCATATGACATGATTAAAACAACAAAACAACCCTTAAAAATTGATTTTTCGAATTTTTTGAAAAAAGGTCAAAATTCATGCTTAAATAGAAAAAAAATATTAAATGGCACTCCAAATCTGTAAAATGCACATTAATATGTTCTACTATGATTAACACATCATATGGAATGATTTAAACAATAAAACATATTAAAAAAAGTAAATACCTATTTTTGACGAATTTCTGAAAAATGGCCCACCGAGCTTTGATTCAACCAAATCCGTAACATAATGTGTTTTTGTCCCAAATACCCAGCCAAGGTTGGTCGAAATTACTATTAAAAGGAATGAAAAACAGTTTGGAAGCAAGAAGTTCGGAAAAAATAGTAAAAAAAGTCCTTAAAACGAAAAAAAGCCATTTTCTGACCGTTACGGGTGGCCGTTACTGACCCGTAACGGACGTTACGGCCCGTATCGGCCAATACGCCTACAAAAATGGTAATGACTGATATGACCCCGAATTGCATATTGGACATCACCGTTTCTGTTACGTATTGGCCGATACTTCCGATACGCAACTGATACGGCACACCTTGATGGCAGGTGATCTATGGTGATGCCAACTCAATTATGATTTATAGTGGACTTGATATCTCCAAAGCCAAAGCAATTGCAGGAAAGGTCATTCAAGAGGTGAGGCTCATGTTTCAACTAAAAGTTAGTTTTAAGCAAAATATAAGTTGCTAATCAACAACTAAGAAGACAATGGTTGAAAGTTTTGTAGCATTGTGGTTACTGTATTCTTATTGGAGATGACATTTGCACCAGATATTGATCCCGCACAATGCAGACACGCTATGATTATCAGAAGTGAAGGATTGTATTATAAAAACGCAGTGTAAAGTCTCAAGAAAAAGAAATATGCAGCTGTCAAAGTGCATTTTAAAGACGAAACCATACGAGAGGTCTGAGTCAAATACTTTACCTCTTGTGATTCTGGAAGTGGATATTCTTTTCTGTCCTAGGGTATTGACTTGTGGCCTTTACATGCATGTAGGTCATTGAATGTAACGGTCTTGACATGGTCTATCGTGATTGGAGTTTGCTATCTAAAGAACTTGGTGATTTTTGTCTCAGTCAAATACTATCTGGAGGGTATGCATTTAAATATTTCTAGGCACTACAGGTTAATTGTTTCATGAATTTACTTGCATCTATTTATGATTTATGCGGCTGCGAATCATGTGAAGATATTGTGGAGTTGATATATAGCTCTCTTATGAAGGTAAGCTATCATATCATACATGCATTACAGACAAATTGTCTGGTCTGCTCAATAGATTTTAACTATCACCGGACATGTGATGGATGCAGGTTGCGCTGATGTCATTTTAGCTATCATATCATACATGCATTCCAAACAAATCCCTCCCGAAGGCTACTATTTTTTGTTAGAAGATTATTTGGAACTGAACATCTTCTGTCACCTTCTTCCTTATCAGAAAGCACCTGCATTGCATCAATCAGTTTAGATGAGTACTTCAGTGGCCCTGTTGTGTGATCTGGAAACTGGAAATACGACTGAAAGTGTCCCAAACATGCTGATTGCAGGTTCAATGTCTTTGCATCTCAGGGATCACATCAGATGGTTATACAACCACCACCTTCAGGTATACCCTGCCTCATACAAACATATGTCAGGTATACCCTGCCTCATTGTCACGCCCCAAACCCGGCGATCGGAATCACAAGAACCCCGATCGCCGAATCCGGTGCCGACAGCCTCCGTAGTACCCCATTCTCGGTTCCCAGCGCCTATGCACCAGATTCCGATTCTGAGATCCTACAAGGAGGATTTTTTTTTTTTGTTGGATGGTGAGGATCTAAGGTGGAAGATGGTTGGAACTTTGGGATGGGTTGGACGTCCATGGTTCTTGCAAATGGAGAATGGGAAGAAAGAGAGAGGGAGAGAGATAAGAGGGAGAGAGGAGAGTTATGGTTGTCATAATGATGTAGGGCCATCATAAATGCCGGTAAAGGGAGGTGTTGACTTTTGGGAAAAGAGAATGAAATAATTACCTATCACATTTCCCCATGATGCTTAGAAAAGTGTGCCATTGCAATAGGTGGGTCCCACAAACGCGATTAAGGTCCAAATAAAGCGCGGCCTAATCTTTTGATGTACAACTCGGATTGCCGCACGAGACGCGGCGTTAGAATCGCGGCGACAAGGCGGTCGCAATGGTACAAGTCTCGGGTTGAGTCGAATCAGATTAACGACGTGTGAATCAAGGTCGCGCGCAACGCCGGTTAAGGATCGAAGGTTGCCGGAATTCGACCGAAAAGACCGCGAGAACCTACGGAACGGTACGGTCCAGGATACGGGTCTTACAGCTCTCCCCTCCTAATAAAAATTTCGTCCTCGAAATTTAAATCACAACTTAAAAAATATAAAGGGGAGAAATCCTATCCGAACACAACAAGCCAACATAATCAAACACCTAAGAGATGGGGACAACGCCTGCAAATCTCAGCCTCCTGCTCTCAAAACGCCTCATCAATACTACAGAAATCTAACTGGACCTCGAATCCTGGATCAGAAATGATCAAAACTGGGATACCATACTGCCTCACAATCTCAACGGTAGGGAGCTATATCAGAAAATTTCTAAGTTATTCGAACTCGGGGATCTAATCATTCTAAGTTCTCAACAATCATAGAGTGCAGGGTAGATATCAGCAGATATGTGATGTTATTTTCAGGTACTCCCAAGTTATGCTCTGATACCAACTTCTGTCACGCCCAACCCGGCGATCGGAATCACAAGAACCCCGATCGCCGAATCCGGTGCCGACAGCCTCCGTAGTACCCCATTCTCGGTTCCCAGCGCCTATGCACCAGATTCCGATTCTGAGATCCTACAAGGAGGATTTTATTTTTTTTGTTGGATTGGTGAGGATCTAAGGTGGAAGATGGTTGGAACTTTGGGATGGGTTGGACGTCCATGGTTCTTGCAAATGGAGAATGAGGAAGAAAGAGAGAGGGAGAGAGATAAGAGGGAGAGAGGAGAGTTATGGTTGTCATAATGATGTAGGGCCATCATAATGCCTAGGTAAAGGGAGGTGTTGACTTTTGGGAAAAGAGAATGAAATAATTACCTTGCACATTTCCCCATGATGCTTAGAAAAGTGTGCCATTGCAATAGGTGGGTCCCACAAACGCGATTAAGGTCCAAATAAAGCGCGGCCTAATCTTTTGATGTACAACTCTCGGATTGCCGCACGACGCGACGTTAGAATCGCGGCGACAAGGCGGTCGCAATGGTACAAGTCTCGGGTTGAGTCGAATCAGATTAACGACGTGAATCAAGGTCGCGCGCAACGCCGTTTAGGATCGAAGGTTGCGGAATTCGACCGAAAAGACCGCGAGAACCTACAGAACGGTACGGTCCAGGATACGGGTCTTACACTCATACAACATATGTAGAAGTGTAACCACCCACGTATGAAGTTCTAATGTGTTTGTTTGACATGAAATGGAGATGGTGCATATAGATGGGTGCTTGAAAGTAGACTTTTTCTATATGGGCTGTTGTAGACCTTGAGGTCTTAAGCTAGCTTATTTTGTCTATTTGCTCCCTCATCTTGTAATCATGGTTTGGATTCTCACTTCTTTATGTTGGCTGCATATCTGCAGCAGTTTAGAAGAACATTTTGGTACCTGTGGGGAGCTCACAAAGATTTCAACTCCGAAGGATTATGACACCGGTGCTTCCAAAGGGTCTATAGTCTGTAGATCTTTCTTTTCTAGTCTTAGTATCTGTTGCTCCCTTCACTCTTTTCTTTTTGACAATTGTGCCATATGTATGTTGTTCTTACGTTTCAAAAAGAAAAAAAATCTTGTTCTTGCAATATTGCTTTGAGCTATGATGTTTTGCTAAATGTGCGTCGAGATATGCTTGTGTTTTTGTTGTTTGTTAGGTGGCCTTTGCCTCACCTTTGTTTGCAAGTCGCTATGATGTTTTGCTAAATGTGCATCGAGATATGCTCGTGTTTTTGTTGTTTGTTAGGTGGCCTTTTGCCTCACCTTTGTTTGCAAGTCAGATTGATGTTCCAAGACAAAGGAAATAAGGATTGACTTTTTGGCTGGAGCTGGCCTTCAGGTAAAGGGGAATAGGTAAGTACCCAGATCTCCCTTATTGTTTTAGATCATCAAAATCTCATTGTGATCTTCAAAATGATAATGCTCCCGCAACCTTCTATTTCATCTACTAAATTGTGGCTAGAATGTCAAATCTATATTGGATACTCAGTTTAAATATGGATTGGTCACTCTCCTCTCTTCCTCGCAATAACAGTGGTTGGATGATGCTTTCAAATGGTTTCTTCATGCTTGTGAGGCTATGTAACAAAGCTCACTTGATAGAAAAGTTTGTTGTGTTGAACATGTCATATATAAGTTGCAAATGTGTAGTTGGGCCCTGGCCCATCTGAGATAGCAAAGTCAACGCTATGTTTGGGTTTAGCCCAGAAGCCAAACTACGACTTCTAGTTGTAGATCAAATTTTCATCTTTTAAATATTTAGTCTTAAAAATCAGCGTTTAACAGCGAGGTTTGCTAGTTCCCATGCACCTTTGCAGACAGATGGACCTACCAGGAATGTGGACTTCTGATGTGTGTATTAGGTGATATATGTAGTTTTGATATATGACCAAACTTTCTGTTGTGCTTGCATATCAAGCGTTTTTTGTTGTATTGATTTATTGAAGTTTATTGATTTGATTTTATCTTTCCTCTCAACTCTTGTCATTGATTTTTTTTTTTTTTTTTTTTTTTTTTTAAATTTTTTAGAGATTCGTATCTTATTTTAGATAATTCATTGATTTATTGAGGTTTGTTGACTGGTTACGAAGCTTCGGATTCAACTACAGTAATCATTTCAAGTAGTTTAATCCAAACTGCCCAAAGTTTATTTCTTGATCAAACTTTGGTTTATACATTATATTACTTTGAATGTAATCATTTCTTTACTAAGAATGTGAGAATTAGCTTATAATGTGAAATATTTACCTCATATGATTTGTGAGAATTTTGATATATATATTTTATTTGCAGTTGTCATGATCCGTCACGGCCAGGTGGGAACCTGGGATTGGCTATCATATATACAATAATTATTTATTTATGAAAATACATTATATATTTGGGATTTGGATGGTAGATTTGATTTTGATTTCCTTTCTTTTTTATGGACTGACCTTATCAAATTGGTTGGTTGGTTAGGGGCTTTGAGAAATGGCTATTAAGCTAGTTTTGGATGTGTGCATTGATGAGGCAATCAATTTTCATTATTATTATTATTATTTTTTAATTAAATGAGAAATGCCGACGGCGAATGCTTTTTAGCCGACGGGTTTAACTGCAACACTGGCGGTTTTAGCTGTCCAAAACGCCGACGGCTTTCTCCGTCACCTACAGCCGTCGGAAACGCCGACGGTTTAAATCCGTCGGTGAGCAATGCCAACGCCCCCTTTCCGACGGCCCATCCGACGGCTGTTGCCGTCGGGAAAGGTCAATGCGGACAGTTTTTAGCCGTCGGCGTTGCCCTGTTTTTATGTTCTTTTGATAATATTAAAGGCCTGTATATGTTGAACTTTTGGAAATCTTAAAATAAATGTATTGACTTTCTTCCCTAGTTGACCTAGTAACACCTTTCGAGCTGAGGCATGAATATCATTCATGGCTAACCAGCCTAGGGTTTGGCTCCTTTCCAACATCCTGCTTGATTCTGTTAGTCTATTTTTCAGCTCTTTCTTCTTCTTCTTCTTTTTTTTTTTTGTCAAGGCCTATGCCTTGACTGTTGTTGACAACATACTTTTTTCCCGTTTATTTTCTTTTTCAAAATATTCCTTTTCTTTTCAATAGTGAATGAATGTTTTACCAGCTAATAGTGTTTTGGTTAATCAGATTAATTAGTAATCTATAAAAAGAAAAAGATAGACAATCAACAAGTATTGAGCAATTCTTATTCTTCCCCTTCATGCAAAATAAATGAATGGTGTGGATTTGGGCACTGTCAATGCACTTTCGATGGCAAGAGTGGCTGATCCTGATGGTAAATTCTTCAACTATGCTTTTATGAGATGGTGATGTACATGCAGATAACTGAAAATTGGGCACAGTGATTTTCTTTTGCAGCTGTTGGAGTGGGTTTGCCCACGTGATTCTAAAATTTTTTATGCTACTTTTATTGACGAATTCTTGAACAATTGGTGTAATCACAAAGGTCAGACACCTCTCTGCTGCAGTTCTTAGTTTATTCTAATACTTCGGTAATGTTTGCATGTTGTCGTCTACAGTTATCTTGGGCATGGAAATGATATCTTGTTTTGTGTTTATTTGGATGTCATGGATAGAGGTACTGATGCCCACAAATTTTCGCTTGGAAAGTGATCCCTCTCTTCACTTGGTTATGTTGGTGTTGTGAATCATAGTCAGGAGGTAATCCCTTTATGAAACACTGGATGTTGAAATTAGCAGGTGTGTAGACTTGAATCTGATGTCAGAATCGACAAAACAACACCTTTTAGTCAGTTGTAATGGTAATGTGTCAATGTCAACATCTTTTTCTTCATTCTCCCAGCATATATGCATTTTTCATTTCACCATAGATAACTAAGAAGTCGAGAGCTGTATAGAATTCGTTGGTCTTATCATGTTCTCTTTGCAATTTGCATGAATTTTATAAGTTACTGAATGGTTTTTTCTCATTGCAACTTGCTACGAGAACTAGAATTGCTCCTTTCCGATCATTCTTGTGGAAATGTTCTTTGAGAAGCATGATGACTATAAGGTAACTCTTCCATTTTCCTCAAATGCTGAAAATTAGAGAAATACAATGGAAAATGGATCTATTCATAGAGTAGAACTCTACCTGATCAACTGTATGTGTGTGGCCCACTTTTTGGTGATCCGGGCACTCTTATGGTAGCCCTGATTTATGATTGATTGCTGATGTGTTTGGATGATCCTATATATCTGAGCATGCCCCTATTAAATGTGGACCACTGTTTTCATTGGATGGCTAGGATTATCTAATAGGGAAGATACTTGAGTACGGACCCTCCCATAATGGAGCCCACCTGTATTATTTGTGTCAGATAATAAACACTATCTCCTTCAATCAAGCATCATCTAATACCTGTCTTTAGCTTTAGAGCTTACAAACTAACAAGTGAAACTCCAAATCCCAATCACATAAAGCTATTAACGGAGTAGTACACAACCATATAACCATACTATGACTAGAACATACCATCGATCATTCGCCTTTTTATTCCTCCATAGGTGTGGTTCTCTGCTGCTAGATTCATTAATACTGTTCAAACTAAATGGACAACATATTTGTTTTCATTTCATATATTTTATTCCTTATAGTTTTGTAGCCCAACTGATTATTGGACTGGTAGACTTGGGAAGCTCTATATGTCCCTATACGTGATGACAATGGACGTGGATTGATTCTAAAAGCCCATGCTCGAAAGAAGCCTCTATCTGGTGATGTGGATTTGGATGCCATTGGATGGAGCAAGGCATGTGAAAAATCCAAGCGGCTGATCTTGCCGCTTTGGGTATGACTTTAAAATTACTGCAAGGCTTTCTATGATATCCAAGCTTCTATATCTCTCTCTTGTTT